>UZAN01039422.1:140854-162735 GCA_900618425.1 Echinostoma caproni | reverse complement strand
GCACAGTAATGGATTACACGAATACAGTGACAATAATGTAGTCCATATTAAGCAGTCACGCTGTTGGACAGGTTCGGAGGAACGTGAATATCGGCTAATTGTTGTTCGAGAAAAGCTCGGGCACATTTACGACGGATAACAGACAGCTCTTTTCTCTAATTTCTTACAGCATCCTGGTAGTGCATATTATTCGCTTTGGCTCAGAAGCAATAGATCTATGTCACTTAAGAAATTTTAACCACAATACATCAGCATCAACTTCGAAATAAGTAATTTGCAATAACTCCATATATAAGACGACCAAACATCCTTTTGTTTCTTGAGAAAACACCACATCCAGCACAGATCGGTTCAATATGGTTTTGATAAACGCGTTGGCTCTGAAAGGTTAAACCTATTTTGTGCTCACGAGCAAGAGAATGATTTAGAGTTAAGCATTATTCGTCACTCTCTGAAACAGTTCGGTTTCCTTTTTTTGAATAACCGTCGACTCCGAAATTTAAAGCAACATTTTAAGTCACTCTTTTAACCGAACGTGATCCAAATGTATGCACACAGCTGATGAGATTACCACGAAGTAGTTGAATTCAGCACATTCTGCGATCATGATGATTGTTCTTGCTCTCATGAAAATTTAAGTTACGTTTCAATGGTTACTTAACTATTGAATCAAAAAGGTACAGTACAATAAGATTTCTCTTCGATTTATTGCATCAGGCGCTTACATATCTACGGTGATCATAGTACAGATATCTGGTTGGCTGATTAAAGCTCAGTTGATAATGTTGACAGAGGCGAGCAAACAGAGCAAACGAATGTGACAAGGCTGCAGTGATAGTCCTGGTGGAGGTGAGAGGTCAAATGAGGTCAAATGAACAAAGTTTGAGAGATGGGCAGATTAAACAGAAGACGTGAGAGCGGGATGAAAATACGTAAGATACACTAGAAACTATATATCATGCATAGGAACTTATACAATCTGGAACGGACATGGGAGACGAAAATAAAATGAAATAAAAATAAAATTGAGAAAGAAATGACAGAGCAAACAGAATCTATGGTAACGTCCACCTTGAGAGAACTAAAAATCACAACTAAAATCTCAGGCGAATGATTTTAGGAGTGTATCGAAAAATGGATGCGCCATGTGTTGTTTTATTGTGAATGTTAATGTTATAGTGTTAATAACACAGCGATGTCGGTAGAGAATTATATTTGCCGACGTTTCGGTTACTGTAGGTAACCTTTCTCAAGGCAGGATTTACAATCAATCAAAGGCGGTTTTCGAAAAGCTGTTCCCGACTGGATCCTCGCCGCCGCAGCTCTATGGATTACCGAAGGCGCATGGACCAAACGTTCCAATACGATCTATAATTAACATGTCAAGTTCGCCATACCATGTTATCGCCCAATGGATTGTAGAACTTCAAGAACCAGTACGCCGAAAGATTGCCAAACGTATCCTGAAGGATACGTTTAGCTGTATAGAGAAGATAGAAAACCTCAATGTTCGCAACAAAACTATGATGTCTTTCGATGTGCAATCCCTGTATACAAAAGAAACGCTATTAGAGACAGTTGATCATATATGTGAGTTCTTAGTTTCTAGCAACATTCGCGTCGGAATTCCGGTGAATAAATTGAAAGAGCTGATTCTCAGATGTACATATACCATACAGGTTTATTAGGATGACCAGTTGTATAGTTGTATAGTTGTATAGACAAGTCGATGGGGTAGCCGTGGGGTCTCCACTAAGTCCCATATTGGCAGATAATTTCCTAGCCAAACTGGAGAAAGAAACTTTGAGAGAAACAATTCGACGTGTATTGCAGATACCTCGACGGTAATTTTATCGTTTGTGATTCCCACATCAGTCACACACAGCTTCTCAACAAGTGTCATCTGGGTATTCGTTTCATCTGTGAATTTGAGAAGAGCGGATAACTACCCTTCTTAGATGTGTTATTCACAAAGCGAGACGGCGATATCATCCAAAGAAGTGTTTTCCGCGAAACAACGTGGGTTGGACAGGGTACTCTTTGTAGCTTCGTCCCCCCCAAAAATACAAACACAACCTGGTCAGATGTTTATCGTACCGTGCGTATGCGATTTGCATTGTTGATGCACTGCAATCCGAGATACGTTTTATTCATGACGTAATTCAGTCAAATGGTTTTATTGATAAACATATATTTGAAGACCAACACGAGCAAAAGCCCGACCGTTTCCCGCAAAAATGTTTTCCGTGCCGTTTAAAAGTGACCACGCCCTGGAGCTTCTCAAAAGACGTTTGTCCAAAGTGATCTCTGGAACGTTCCTTGCAGCTCAACCGTGTATCCTCACTACCACTCGGCCCTTGATGTCCCAGCAAATAAAAGTTAAGTTGCCTCTTCAGTCCAAATCCTTCTTTTTATATCTGTTCACGTGCAATTGTAGTGTGCCATATCTTGAACATGCGATCAGGCGAATATCAGAACGTATTGCTGAGCACTGTCCTGCGGCCCACTACAAATGGACGGATAGATGCATTCGCAACTCGGTTCTCGGTCATCTCGTCGAAAGCGAACATGTTGTGATCAAGTTGGATGCATTCAAAATTATTCACACTTTACCTCTTAGATATTCTAAGGGAATAAGAAGGTGCCTTTTAACCACGCCGAGGCGATCGCAATTCGCATTTTCTATCCAGAGTTATGCAAGCACAGAAATAAATATTGCTATTATTGTATTTTTTTATGACATCTCTCACCATCGTTCATTCTTATACCTAGGATCGGTAGAGCCAAAGCTGTTGGCCAATCTTTTTATTGTAGTGTACTCTCTTGACCAGTCTGAGCATGTAGATACATGATCATGATCAACCACAAATATGATACCACAAAAAATCAGGGTTTAAAGTACATGGGTCGATGCCCAAAGTAAACCTTTAAATACCTTGTCGGTAGGAATTTCGCCAGATGAAGAGCTAAAGAGTAATTATACACAAAGTTAAACGAGGACAAAGGGAAAGAAAAGATTCCTTGCGTTTATTCTCGGAGCAGCCCAAAAGTTTCGCATGTAACGGATGAGCGGGGTTGGGAAGAGCTGCATCAAGATGTACACGAACTAATATGTTTTTTACACAGAATGCAATGCGATATTTAACGGAACTGTGCAAATGTGAATTATTTTAAATAAACAAACACAGAATTGCTGTTAATATTTTTGGAAAGATCAAAAAGGCGGCAACAGAGGACAGAATAGTTGAGAAAAAAAATTTAAGAGACCAACGACAAATCACTTCAGTTAAAAAATGTGAGTAGGAAAAAGATTAAAGTTCACATCCGATATCAGCAGAGTTCTTCGGTTCACAGATAACTGCCTTGAAAATGACACCTGGGTAAGTTACAATGTTGACCGAAAAGTAAGTGAAAACTACGTTTTCAGGAGATACGGGCAATAAAGTATGTAAGAAATGTGTTAAAAACATTTAGAACACTTGAAAAAATTTCAAGAGCGTCGAGAATCTATGGTGAATTTGTGAATGTACGATAGATGATGTTAGAATTTTCTCGTTCCTGACAACTGAGAAAGCGTCTGTGACAAAACAGTGCCATCTGCATACTTAAAAACACGAAATGGATAGGGTACATTAGGATCGCGGAGATAAATTGAGAATAGACAACGACAGAGAGGGTAATTACCGCTCTTTTGAGAAATCCGCAAGTACCCACCAGAGGTTTGGACATGTTTTAACGAAACTTCTTGTATTGATATCTATGAGAGAAGTAGACATTTTAGCAAGGAAGGAATAATTACAACAAACAAGGGACGACACAATGTCGAGGAGGAAAGAACAGAGAATATAAGCGTGTGTGGTCGATGTGTGGTCGAAGAAGGCATACGACCAAAATGAAAAAGAACCATTGAAAAACTCTCACGCAAAGTCAATCCAAGAGGTAGTCACATTAGGTGTAAAGTTTTGTCAATTTTAAACAAAATCTATGGAATCACTTACATAGGTAGGAGAAGACTGGAGAAGTGGGACAAACATTCCCCCATATTCATCCAAATAGTGAAATTCTATGGTTGTGCACAAGGTTTTCTTCTGCCTACAGAGGGGATTTATTCCCAGCATTCTAAATTAACATTATTTGTGCTAAAAGACATTTGAAAGTTCATCCAGGGAAAGGCTTCAATGATGGAAAATAAATGGCAAGGATCGAGTAACTTGAAAGTATATCTCGCGAGAGAAAATGTTCAGTCCTTTATGATATAGTCTGTGATCACTGAAGCGTGGAGGCAATCTCAGTTCTAGCGAGGAAAATGACGGTTGTTTGGAGATAACATAGAGCAAGGAAGAATAATCTCGAGTGCGGAAGATATCCATATAACGGTGGTAAAATGAGAAGAAATAATGATCGAAATCATAGAGGAAATCAAATGAAGTAACGTATAAATTACCATCTAGCAAAAATAACAGAAAATTCTGAAGAAAATAGTGATCGAGTTGGTCTCGTAAGAGAGCACATATAACGAATATAAACAGCGGTAATTATGATGATAATAGCATGGAAAATTTTGGTCGAAAGGCTCCAGAAATACAGTCAATACCACATAAAGTTAGGTGCAAAAGAAGTCTATGAGTTTCCACACCCTAACTGACTACTCCGTTGTTATCACATCAGATCACCCCTGCTTTTTGAACTAACGAGATCTTCGGTGAAAACGTTTATGTCTTATGTATGATGACTGGGCTGGATTCTAGTAAGACTGGTATGGGTAGAGGAATGGTACTGGGATTATCCATTACACAGTGCGTTTACCATCGTCTCGTCCATCTCACCCGTGACCTTTAACAAGTAAATTTTCTCTGACCCTTTCTGTGATCTGAATGAATCATATTTCACGATCTGCGGCGCCTGAAATCCCTCACCCCAACACGAAACTGTCTGATTACCGGCTTGTACGTTTTGTAATGCTCTTGTTGTCATGTCCGGTCCATCTGTGTGCTGATAACACGCCTGCTGCACAGTCGAAGTTCACTGGGCCTGCAGGAGACTCACAGCTGTAAAAGAGGTGTGGTTTCTCGCTCGGGTTAGCTGGGCAAGCACTATGTCCCTTGTTGCGGCTGAACTATTCGACCGATCGATAAACGAACCCGATTTTCGGGTCGGCACAGGAGGAGGATAGGTTCCGTATCCGTTGCTACCTAGGTGTTAGTAGAGAATCAACACAAGAAAATTAGTTGTGGAGTGGTGCGCCATGCGGGAAATTCTGAATGGAAAATGTTCAAGCGATGATGACACTGGGCCAACGCTTGACTCGTCTAAGATACACGCACTATTTTTCGGAGCGGGTTCGGTAAACAAGTAGTCATAATAAAACTTTGAACTTGACTTAATAACGTACAATATCCTCCACGCGAAACTCTTCTTGTTTTTTCTCAACTGGTTGTTTTTGCGTTGAACGATCTCGCTAACTGCGTCGGAGATATAATTCCGAAAGAAAGAAGAAATACTACGCAAAAAATTGTATTCATATTATAAAAATTGTTTAATATGTTTTCCATCCTGCTGCTTGCATAGCAACATACGGCGGAGATAGTTTTCTTCCACCTTCAGAATGGGAACAGTTGGAATACTTTCGCACTGAGCCACAGTACTCTGTTTAAGCTCATCGATAGTTCTCGGTTTTTGGGAGTAAACTGTTCACTTTAGATATCCCCACAGAAAGAAATCCAAGGAGAACAGATCAGGTGATCTTGGAGGCCATTTCTTTGGTCCCCCTCGGCCAATCCATCTACAGTTAAGTTTCGAATCGGGGAAACCTCTCACCATCAGGGCATTGTTTGGCGGAGTACCGTCATGTTGGAACTAAACAAGGTTGTTCGAAAGGTTGAATGCTAATCGCAACAGTACCTCTTAGAGCAGTGACGCAATTAGACAGGTCACTAACCAAAAGTAGTCGTAACCCGTTACTGTTTTTAAGTGATGTACCTCGACTTGGGGATAACGGCAATTTTTCGTGGTATATAAGAACAGGATTAAGAACAGACGGTCATTACCCTGTTTATCATCATGGCTCGCTCACGTACTCGTCGCCTGTCGATCGACGATCGTTTGCGATGTACTACGGGAACAAGGAAAACCTTTCACTGACGGTGAAGGAATTCAACAACACTCGTACAACATCCTGATTTTCATCGCATTTGTTCCTCTTCAAGGGAAGAGACGATCGTAAACGATGGAGCAATCGCACTGTACTATCACAGGTGTATGGAGAACAACGTTTATGCTTCTATTGACGCTGGTGTGAACGGCGAAGTAAATTAAAATTAGCGTTTTGGCTACTCATGGGTAGTAGAAATATGAATCAAAGAAACCCGTAAAATCACCATTGACGAAGACAGCCTAAGATTAAATGAATGAATTGAGTACCAAGCCCCCATTTTCGTATGAAACAGGTGAGAAGGTATTAACCTAATGACGATTGTATCTATAAGTTGACCAATGGAAAGATTCTCATGCTAACAATAGGGCCGAATGTTGAGTAAATAAGATTATAAGACAAGATATGATGTCCTCAAATTTAGCACAAAATATTCAGCTAATGAACATGTATCAGTTATTTCGACATTGCACGCATACATAATTTCATCTTTTGGAATTTGGTTATGAAAGTACTCAAGACCAATAGTATGTCCAGTATTCGTTTGCTGCTGTATTTTAGGGTTACACTTTAGTAGTTTGTATTTGTTGAAATAGTCCCACAGAGCACATTTCAAACAAAACAATAGAGTGGCGAACAAGCTCGTTTCCGGTGACTCGTAATTACGTCAATACGTCTCAATATATATCACAACAACAACAACAACAACAACAACAACTACTACTACTACTACTACTACTACTACTACTACTACTACTACTACTACTACTACTACTTCTACTCCTACTGTTACTGTGGGCCCAAAATCAATTTGTGCAGGCGCTAAAGCCCACGCCTTTCCACCGTCTCGCTGGTAATCTCTGTGATCGGATGAGTGGACAAATAAATGCGATCGTGGTGAATCCGATTTCCGGTCCCATGACGAAATCGTTTCTAGTGATCTGTGAATTTTGTGTTTGTTTTGTATTTGTATTGAAGCTTTTATAAGCTATAAGCAAGCTGTCAGCCGAAAAAAACCCACTGTCACAATACTGGTAAAATAGGATAAGGAGTGAGAAATCAAGTATACAGAAAACAGAGTTATATACTATATTCAATAGAAAATTTAGAATAAACGATCTCCTTGACATCCAGTTTTCTAGCAAGTCAGAGCACCAAGGAGTTTCTGTAGGTGAATATGCGAGATGGGATAAGTCTTTAATTGAAACGGGTGAAGTCATTGGAGTTACTTACACACAAGTCAAGGTGTAATGGGTGTTATCAGATAAAATTTTTCATCAAAATGACCGTCACGATAATTTTTATCAGAACAGATAACAGGATTTGGAAAACATAGGGTGTTTGAAAAATCAGAAACAGTTTTACCGGGTTGTGTGTCAAACGAAGAATGAATGAATACCGCATTCAGTTGTTCAATATCTATAAAGAAATTGAAAATCATCTTGGTTTCACGCTTCATAGATTTACAATTACTCGTCACTGGAAAGTGGTTTGCAAAAATGTAATTCAAGCGATTTACTTCACTCTTAATGGAAAATGATAGTCATTGCATTAACAAAGGTAAACATGTTTGGGCAGAATTGATACTGATAATCAATTTTGTGTGATCATGTAAATATGTGTCTACAGTTAAACGAGAGCACATGATTTTAATCACGTATTTCTTCTTGTGTTGATGTAAGGAATAAAGGGAAAAGTAAATTTCACAGGTAGTCATTGCGTTTCTGCCCGCATGCCACATTAACGGCACATTCCTTTTCACAACAAAACTAACCATTGAAACTAAAAATGCTACTTTGGAGGTAGACCCCAGATGTAGAAACATTTGTGTCTGTATCGTGGATTTTCGACAAATTCCTCTCTCTCTAAGTAATGTTGAAGAGACCAGTGAATAAACGTAACGAAAAGATGTAGGGTCATAAACTGTTTGAAATTAACATCAATACTATTGCACAGCAAGATAATCTCCATTCCTAGAACAGCACGGAAATCAGCTCAAACATCAGGTAGAAAGGCACATGGATTCTTTGCGTCTCAACAGCCACCGTGGTTCTTATACCATTAAATGGAAAAGCACGAAAAGTGGAATCCTGGAATTATGAATACCAACACCATATTTGGTGCAGTTCCTCAGTGAAGGAGAAGTTTTACTTTTACAATTAAGTGGTTACGCTCGAAAGTAGTTTTTCCCAGGAATTAAATGTAAAATTGATAATTTCGTATTTGACTCACAGTTACTTGTGAGTAGTGGTGTGGGATAATTGAGTTTTATTGTTTTGAGCTGACAATCCTTCGGACTTCATCTTCACGCATTATTCTCAGTTCATCGGTTTAACCCTAAACTTGGAAGCAGTAGACTCGAGTTTCGCTCCTATAGTGGTCTATAGTGCTCATGAAGTCACTTGTAAGGCAAAGTATCTATCTAAACACATCAAGGAAAATCTCCGCATGTGTCGCTGACCGGGAGGAAACGGAGTTAGTTCACGTTTGATTGCTGCAAAATTGGTTAAGACCGTACGTATGACAAACACTTATTCAGTCTTCACCGTTCCACAACAAAGTCACTTGTTATTCGGAATGGTTTCAATCTTATCATTTGCACAAACCATCACTAGGATTCAAGAAGGGTAATCATGTTACTCGTTACATTCTCTTTTCGGCCCCAGCATAAACAGATAAAATGCTTTCAAACTAGGGATCGTCTCGGAATGTATGTATCTTCATTGTTTAATCCAGTACCACGTCCATTATTCAGGCAGGTAAAATTCACTTTTGTTGAACTGACTCAACATACCACCAAAATGACAAGCATTTGTTTCCTCTTGCATTGTTCACACATATTTTCCGAAACATCAATAGCATGAGTTGCACGAAAGTAGCCATTGAAGTTGTCCATTCTGTTCAACTTCGTTGTTAACCCCGTAGGTTTTCAACGAAGTGAAATAAATGGTTGGTTGTTGGGAAATGTTTGTCCAATGACAACGCCCAGTCCTCATACCCCGGCATTGTTTAACGGTCAGTTCTTCTTTGGTTGGTTCAACGACGGTTGTTTTAGTGTGCAGAGGTGATGGCCATTAACACGTGCAATCAGGTTTCATTATTTTATCTCACCACTTGGCATTGACCAGAATTGAAAACCACTCCCAAGAACAACGACGTAAGCACCGTGCTTCAGCAATACTGTAAAGATGAGTCTGTACCGGGGTCGGGGTTGACTTCTTTTCAATTCCAGTGTTAAAATCAGAAATATATGCACAAACTTACTGGTTCAGGCACTTCAGGCTTTCTGACCAAAAGTGGCTTGCATGGCACATTGGTTAACCGAATCAACGGCCAGTTCATACTTAATCCGTTTCTTGACTGAAAAAGGAAATCACAGAAAATCGTGTCCTTCGCCCACATTTTTGTTCTCGTTGATTGAACTCGATCAGCTGACCTCAGTACTTGACCATCTCGTTAATTTCTTACACAGCTGTAGTTACAATACCTTCAGAACGAAATCACGGAGACATAATTTGTCCTATGATATGTATTCAGATCTATTAAATCGAATCAGCGTACCCTCACTTTTACTTGTAGCAGTGTCTTGTCTGGCGTCATTTGCCTTCTGTTTTCTTGGAGATCGATCACATGGGTGATTCTGATAGTCGGTCATCTCCAATGAACTGCTAGCATCGACGCTTGTATATGCTCGACGAGACGAACGCAGTGGCATATTGGTTGGAAAGATGGTGCACAAATAAAATGTAACGTCAATATACATATCAACCGTAAACCCGGTGTGTGCATCCCGAGGCCATTAAAGTAGACCTGCCCTAACCGGAAGTTTAAACTACTCAGCATATTGCACATTAATTTTAGTTGTTCAGACAAAATACTCAAGAAAATGAAAATGCTACTCTTATATTTTGTCATTTTTCTTTCATCTCCTTTTACCAAAATCAAACAAAGGAGTACCGGCCAATTAAAGAGTTGTCATATGACTTTAAAAATAACGAGAATTGGATTATGGTGGAGGTGAGGTTCGAAGACATGAATTCTGGGAAAATATAAAGGTGACTGTTTGACTGACTGACTGACCAGTTCTCCGAGAATCGTTATATCACCTTTTGCAGTCATAGAGTCACAATCACGCGAATACTACACGATGCAGTATACATTTCTTTTTGAAGTTTCCGGAGATACCAGTCCCATTTATGAAATCTGAAACCGAAGGGTCATATGGAGGGTTAGATAGGATGCAGTCGTTTCTGTCTTAAATGCTAGGAAGCATGTAAAATTTCGTGTGTCAGAGAGAGAGAGAGGTCGTCTCCACAACCAATGAGAATGGGTAATTAGGTCATGGATGTCACTCGTTCGTCATAGTGGTGAACATTGCAAGTGACGACGGTGGCAACAGTCGTGATAATCTACTCATCCAGATGTGTCAATCGTACATACTTCATCAGTCGTGCGGTTGGGTATTCGGTCCGCGAAATGACTATTATTGCCTGCTTTACTACAGAGGATCAAAATTGATTCCTATTTCATTCTTTGTAGGCCTGGTGAACACTGGTCACCGCAAGGTTATCTTTCCAGATCAGAGGAAATGCTCCGGATACATACCCTACTGATCGTAATGTCATTGGAATGAAACGCCTCGTTTCTAATCTCTGATCCCTTCATCTACCACCTACGTCATTATCCACAAACACACACACGCGCAAGCTGAATCACAGGGCTGGTAGCGAATACACCTATATTCTAATCATATTCCTCATTGTGACAGCATTTCGCTTGGATGGTCTGCCATCTTCCCATGAAAAAATGGAGCGAAGCATACAAGATAACAGNTAACAGTACTTACCATCTAATCTTCTGAGGCCGATGATGCCTTCATTCCAGGAAAGCAGTTGTCAAACGGTTGAGGTCATTGATTGAGCCCCCAGGGTTTGTTGTTCATGCCCCACCAGTAGTTTTCAACTGACTGATTGCTTTCCACTTAGTTACGACGAGTTAGCATAATCATATAGCCCATAAAAGGAACTAATCAAAAGGATTCCCGATATGCCTACAGCCAGGGTTCTTTCCAAATGGTTTTGTTCACAACGCCTAATTCCAGCTAAAAAGATGGGCCACTCTTAGCCACTTAAGCCCTCCCATTGCAATCCTTAATACTAAAGACCAGTGAGCCAAAAAACTTTACTCTTAATCAATTACTGCCGTTTTTCGAATATTTGGGCAGTATGTGAACTTTCTCCGTAGTGTGTTTCCTACACTACTCGTCATCCTCTCTTACATAGTCAAAAGACTACTTTTTCAACCAAACTCAACTTACCAAGGTGGGTTAGGGGTTTTAACGAAAATAGTAAGCATAGATTTGTGTCGGACTTTCCATATTATAGTTTACGTTGGGAAACTATCTTCGGTCACCTCTTCAAACTTAGATTTCGATGAAGGCAGAGGCACAGCCATTTCCGATCGAGAGCGAATATTTTGTTGTTCAAGGTTGTTTTTGCTTTCTAATTTGCATGATGTTTGGACATACCCCTTCTTGGGAGAACCTGCTGTCCGAAGTGTCTCCTACCTGTGAACTGAGAGCGTGTTGGAGTGGTTAGAGATTTTGTACTAGTCGTACAAATATTCAAAATGCGCTTCCTGAGGGCAACCCCCTACGACTGTTTCACGGGGATTCAAAGTTATCGTTGGTCCTGTAGATCAGAGGACTAAGACAGATCGGAGCAAATACAACGGTAGTGTTTTGTTTCTGCATTAGTGTTTCCTACGCAGTTTGCATTACTGTTCGCAACTCACCTTCTAAGGTTTGCCGAGATATAAGTGCAATAATTGTATCTCTTCTATTCCCAGTCGTTCCCTCAACAACCAATTGTGATTAACACACTGAGCCCGGTGAACAGGTTACAACGCATTCTTTGTGTCGTGATTTATCTATAGGTCACCAAAAGCAGTTAGCATATTTTTATTGGAAACGTAGACACTTCAGCATGAACCTTGGCCGTTATTCCCCTGGTATTGTTTTTAGTCCAAGTGTGGTTTCCAACAAAAAACTCAGTTTTCTGATCTCAAATGATTCATTCGCTTTCATATATTCCCTTATGACAGTCAGAGATCTTTCGGCCACGCCAGATTTTAACCGAAAGATGCATTTTATCTAACTTACTGTGGTAAAACTACAACTATAATTAGGTCGTACCACGAAAAATTAAGTCCAACAAATATGCACAAAAGTCAATCTTTCTTTTACAGCCTAACAAAAGAGAAAATTATGTAAGAATATGCAGTGGGCTTCAACTACCAAATACGATTTGAAACCCTAAATAGCCATCAAATTATTCCTGTGTACTGATCAAACATAAAATGTTGATAAATACGCATGTTTGATGATAGGTTTATGTAGAAATCAAAATATTCCTAGAATGCAAAAAACTCCATGAACATATTTAATTTCGGTAGATATTGTTTGAATGGTCAATATTTACCTTTGTTTGGTTTTACTTAATTTTTCAAGGTAGTAACATCTGCATAGGTTGAAACCTAGGCGAAAGTTTTACGTTTTTGTTTGTGGTGACTGGATGAAACTCACCTCTTAGAAAGAAAAAAACTGGACTGAAATACAGGAAACATTCCTATAGGATTCTGCAGTTTTAAGACTAATGTCTATCCATGTTTACTTATAAATGTGTTAAGTGAAATCGTCAAATAAAATGAGATCATTATTCATTCTTATAGCTGAATTAGGTTATTTTAAACGCGTATTCTCTCGACCAGAAGGGCAATAACTTGAGGTGGGACTATTCATAGTTCTGTGCGATTAAATGATTTGTACCAACAAGCATTTTTAACCGAGCACTGTAAATTGGATTCAGGAAATCAACTGTTCTGCCGATCTGACACAACCTACCAGAACCGGGGTTAAGAGTTTATCAATTTAAGGTTCACGAAACCATGGGCCACAAAGTTTTCTACACAATAGTCCTAGTCTATTGCAAAACATGTTCTTTCGCCTGGACAATTTTGGTCGCCACGTCGATGAGACAGACCTCAAGTGAGGAAAATTAGTGATTGTTGCTGTGGTTGAATCAAAGTGTGACCTCTCTGCGTTCAGTCGGTCGGTCCAGAGGTGCCATTGATCTATACAACAAGCTTACTTATGTTCTCCAAAAACATCAACCTCTCTAAAGGACCAAAAACTATTGAGCCTTAAGAAATATTTGGGCTACATTCCAGCGACAACCGCAGCTATTTTGCGGACCACAAAACAGCATCTTATTTGAAAATCTCCGTTATTCCTGAGAGACTGTATAACTAATTCGTTTTCTGAACTCCTTGATAGTGGATTAACGTAAATCAGGGAAATAAGCTCAGCTAAAATACCGGATGGAATGGAACAGACGGTAAAGAGAGTTTCTTAGTCATTGAAATTCCCAAAAATATGAAATACAACTGTCATCTTGTTGACCAGACGCATAAAAAATTGTTCCTACACCGAATCATTGGGATCAATATATCTAGAATTGCTATCCATAGGCTTTGACGACTGCTAGAATATAAATAAACAGACAGCTTTGTGCATCTTTGAGTGAATGCCACGCCAATGTAATATGAGTTCGATGACTACCTTTTTCGAAACGCGATATAATTGCTGCAAGAGCTAAGAAAAAACAATAGGTAGAAAATGTTTTTCGGTGGAAACGGACAACATGAGAAATACCACTGGTCTAATCGAAACTGAAGCAACGGGTCCCTGTGAAACACTTGTCGGTTCGTATAGGCAACAATATTTGTACTGAAGTAAATTTTCTTTTCTAAATAATAATAAACAAGCCTTGGTGAGTCTGTATAGACGTGAGTTTTCTGATTCCTTTATACTCACCAGTGGAATGGTTCAAAATGTAGCGGATACTCCCATTTCGTCAGTAGTGGTTGACCTAGACCATGATGAGTTAAGAGGCAACTAGAAAGAATGCAACAGTTTTCATTAACAACAAATTAACACTGATAATAAATAAGATGTAAAGTTTGTGTACACTAATAGTCCATTGGTATGTCTTTGTTCTTTAAGACATTTTCGAGTCTCCTCGGCATCGAATCCACCAACTTTGATATGAAGTCATTTTCTATTATGTGCTCTATTACATATTGCACCTTTGCCTCCAATGTCCACTGTACAGGTAGCAGATTGACCTCTCTCTTCAAAACAGAAAACAGATTTTAAATCACATTGAGATCTGAGCTATTAGGGTGAAGTTGCATGAACCGGACCTTAGAGTCATGCACCTTCTCTGAAGTTCAAAATGCAAACAACAGGTAAACTTGACTCCTTAACTAAATAAATGTACTAACCTCTTCTGAAACATGACACGGAGCGTTATCCTGAAAATCGAAAGCTTTTCCAGATGATTTTTTTCGTGAAATTCTGGAAACATTTTTGTCACTACTGATAAAAATTTCCCACTACTCATGGACTTTTCACTGATATCCACCGACCAGGCTGACCATGTTTTATCCCTGCCCAGATGAGTAATCTTGACGGGTGAGAAACTCTTTCATTTGGTGGAATAAGTCCTTGTGGGAAATTCTCACCGCAAATGACTTTTTTGTGAGCCTCCAAGGCTCGCTGCACACCATGCACTCGTTGGCGAAATAAACCAATCGACAAAATGACGCACGTCGAGATTTGAATTTTGGAACAAAACCAATACGAGCCTGCCTTTAATGCGCGTTCAATGTTGGCCTTATGTCAGCTGAAACCTGACGTATCGTAAATGTTTTCATTCTTCTTACATTTTTAGTTTTCATTTTCAGTTTTACTTCCTTTCATTGAGTATACAACGGTACCATTTTCAGGAAGGGGGAAGTTTCCAATCAAAAATCTGCTGTTTGGATGTGATCGGTTTACGGCCTCCACAAGCTGTTCTGGTTGTTGTTTTCCCATGGATTATCCTGTAAATTGTGCTTCTGTTAACGTTAAAGCATTGGGCAAGATTTGATATGGAAAATCCCAGCTTGTGTGCTCGTGCAATTCGGTTTCTGTTCTCCTCACCGAGATAAGGGGAACTTTTGGTTTCGAGCGCCGCTTGCTTCATTATGGTTACCACAATACGAACATTCAAAGCTGTGCACAAAATGACCTTGATTTCAAGGATGACTTTGATTGAAGTGATATTTCTCGAATTCATTGAGTTAGGTATGAAACAGATTATTATTATGAAACCCTATTTAATGCAATTTCTCTGGGTTGTGATGGAATTTCATGTGGTTATCCAATAGAGTTGCTATAATGAATTGTATATTAGATAGAATAATGCCTCAAAACAAAGAACGAGATGGCAGGGTTTTATGGAAAGAATTTAGGATAATTCTTGAGTGATTCCTGTGGGAAAATACTGCGTTGTTATACTTGATAAAGTTTATGGTTTTCATGTTGAGATCATTTAATCTTGGCACTCAAGGTCAGGCACGTTTAACTGACACGCAGACTAGAAACTACGTAAATTGAAGTAGACAAGATTTAAAATATTGTTCATACCTAAAGCATTACTGCAGGCAATAAATAAAATGAAACTCCCTTTGATCATAAAGAAAATATTTTAGTGCATCACAATCGGCCATTACTGTAGTATAGTTCAAAAATTTTCTTGCCATGAGACAGCCTACTAAGGATCATGCACTAGTGGTAGATAGAATTAATTCAATACAACAAACAATAAAAACAAGCATACCCTGAACCAAAACAATAGCTTAACGCATATTCCCATAGCAAAGAAATGATTTCGTTTTGAAGGCAACTGCAAACTCCTACCCTGTCAAGTAATCGTGGCTAAGACAAACGTCCGTTGTGGAAAAAGCGTTGCAAAATGTGTATTGTTTTATCAGCTGGCCTTATTGACCATTTTGTTTGCTTGCATTTACAACTGACATGTGAAATTAAGTGGAGTAAGTTTGGTGTTCGAGTGCACACCTACCACCATAATTTAATAACCACTAAATGCTTACGTATGTCGTGGCCAAATAAATGACAAACCTATTGCCTTGGAATAACAGTTGCAGCGGTCAAATCCCTGTAAGTTAGTTTTCACACATTGCTGATACTTCTAACCAAGTAGTATCAAAAATGTAGAGTTTTGAAGTGCCGAGTGATGTCAGGAATCTTTGACATGAAGGCGGATTTCAAAGGTTATTTTATCTCAGAACGATGCCACGTTCATAGGATTTGCTGAGGTGTATCAACGATATAGGTTACCTACGCACAATCCAGTATTCATCAACAATGGGAACAAATTGAAACGTTAAAGCAAACGATTCACTACATCTATTCAGACCGTCCTTGTTGATTTTCTCCATTTTATTGGAAATGCTTTTGGGGAGCTCCTTAGATTATGGTTTGATGGAAAATAAGTCGGAAAGAAATTCTTGTGATAAAATTCAAAAGCCATTCAATTTTTATTCTTGCACTTCATTTACGCACATTTCTCTGTGTTATACACTCGGAAGCACTGGACCTACACCACTAGACCATTCCTTTGAGAGTTAATCAGCTATGCATGCCCGTTGTCCCCTTCGGGATTTTGACTCCGAACTCCTGTACGCTACTAGTATACTACTTAGTTCACACATTATTACTCACGGATGTCTGTTAGTTGATTAGCAAAATTAGGAAAAATTAAGTAACTAATGAAAATATATCTACTTAATGATATATATATATATATATATATGCACACGACTAATTCACCCTTGAAATTGAATCAAATCCTCCTTTAATCACTTGAAACTAAAAGAATAATCGGAAATGAACAGCCTTAGGCGAGTGATACGAGAAACTCCCCTGTTCATACCACGCAGTTCAAAGCTCATTTCATACCTTACAAGCCCGATTTATGTAAACCGAACGATTTTGTGGCTAGCCTCGCGCTGCCCTGGTAGGTGACCGCATTCGTCTCCCCGCTCCTTCCCCCACCCTGCAGTGATTCCGCTCCTCTGTCCCAAAGTCCAATACGTTTCATGTTATTGACCTTTGGCCTTCCTATTGGTTGATTTCTCTTCCAGTGTACGTTTGCCTATCCCCAAAACCTGTCAGTCTTTTAACCAAACGTGATCTGAATGTATGTTTGAATGTATGATGAGATTACCACGAAATAGTTGAATTCAACACATGCTGTGATCATGATGCTTCTTCGTGCTCTCATGAAAATATATATAGTCCAGAAACTCCAAAATCTGTGTGATATATTATCTGACATCTGATCTTATCAATTCCAAATCGAGCTACCTGCTATTTTGTGACCTCTTTTATGTTTATTTTATCAAGTTTTCTTCTGGTGTAAAATATTATTCTCGAGTCCTTTTTCTGGAGTCATTCCTTCGGTAATTACCTTGACGGCTGAATGCGTTACACGTTCCTGTTCTAGGGTTTCAAATCTCTATTTCTGGCATACTTTTGGGGAGATGCAATTCAGGTTTTAATTCGTCGGTTTGTTGTGACCATACGGAAATTCAAAGATGAAAGTTAGTTGTCATGACATCATCACTTTTATTTGTTGTTGAGTGAATGGAAAACAAAACAAAAGTTCAAAACGTAATAGATATGCTCATTATTCAAACCTGTAGACGGAGTACTTAGTGTATGATAAAATAGTGTTTTAGGCACGTGTACCGTCTCGGGTTCGTGAACATCAGAGTAAAGTAAAGCGCAATGGGTGACAGGATGAATGGCTGTGTTGTTCTGCTGCGATAACGAATAACCTCAATGTGAATGAAGTAAACCCTAATGAATGAAACTATATGGATAGGTGAAAGTGTTATAATTCCAGAAGACGGTGATGGTCGAGGATAATCCTTTATTGAGGTTAAGAAGCTGGCACATCACTAATTTGGCATACATAACACAGAAAATCTCATCAGAAACATACCACCGCAGTTCCCGGTCGCACAACGAGTAATGAATGTAGTAATCGATAGTGATTCCTTCAGACCCAGCAAAGTGCCCTCAGTGATTTTCTTGATGTTTATCATTGAAAGTAATCACCTACTACTCACAAGTGAGGAGTATCTCACAATAAAAGTAACTGCAATAAAGAAATCCATAGGTAGATTGCAAAATAAATTTAAATAATACAAATGAGTTTAGGGAAAAGTTATAATAAGAAGCATCCTGTCATAGAAATAGAAGAAATAAATTATATGATGGGTGTATTAAGTGAATGTTTAAAAATTACCATAACATTGGAGAATATAAGTTGATTTTATCTTCATAACGAAACCTTGTTAAAAAGTCAGGCCTTTCTGATTAGTTCTCTTTTGTTCAATGATGGCCAAACTGGTTAAGTGTGGACTAATGATGGCGACGGTGATGATAATGCACAAAAGGTAACTACCGGTCAGCATAATTATCCACACTAAATTATGCTTCAGACTGAGATCCCTGTACTTAAGTTTTCATATTATCTTGCTTTTGAAGGATACATATTATTAACCGGTTCCAGTTGCATGACTCAAAGACAGAATCATTGAATGTTTCCGGGTGCTCACTACTGTTTGCGGAAATCGTTTATACAACCCGAAAACGGAACTACTATTGCAATCACATTTTCTTTGCAGTAACGGGAAAACAGCAGAAGACACCAGTTTTATTCTTAGACTTGAATGACATAACTTCGGGTGGGGAATCCTAACCTTTAACTCTGATTCAGAAGAAAATGTTCAAGTAGGTTTCGCATATGCTGGTCGATTCATGTTGATGCCACCAGTTGGTAATTTTCTATACTATGTTGGATAGATCGTGATAAAATCGGTAGCAATGACTCCGTGCGAAAAACTCAGTATGTTCGTCAGACATAGTGAGAAAGCGCGATTTAACCCTAATTCATTTTATAAAGTCAAATCCAGTTCCCTTTTTCGTGCACTCAATTTTTTTAACCGCTTGGATACAAATTGCCGTTAAAAAACAATTCACTTTTCCTCGTCAACTAAAAGCATATTCCACATTATCACCACACAGTTTCTCAGAAAAATTGAAGTCAATCTGCGACAACTAAATGAGTCTTTCTTCTCGTTGACTAATTCGTAACACATTTTGAAAGATGATTGGTTCCGAAAATAGTATACGTCCCTCAAAGATCCCACACACAAAGGCATACACTCAAAATGACCTCATGGTGTCTATGTGTAATACACCACCAACCAAGTTAATTGCATGATTTTCATGCTCATCTCCGAGGCCAAAACTATTTAAATTTCAACTAAGCCTGTTCATTACATTTTGTTCGATTACGTGAATCTAATTGACTTCTCTAATGCATATATATATATACGTGCGTGGAGTAGACAATACCGTGGCTCGAACTGTTACACATGGAAACAGGATGGGCAATACCATGCGATGCTGGAGATATACTGGTATTTTAATATTGTAAGTTTTGATATCATATGCAGTGGTGCTCTTTATAAATTGACCAACAAAGCACATTAGGTTTGTGTTCCATTCTTGCCGGCATAATCAGTCGTTCCTTCCTCTTTGGACGCCTCCTCCGAGAATCGTACCTCGAGCTTTCTGGTTGTCAGGCAAAGAACTTCCTCGAGACATTTGACGGCTAACCCATGGGGCGTTCGGATTCGTTGGTTGAGTTAAATGCATTAATTGGCACCTGCAAGTTATCGATTCCAGTTCCAATTCTTTATCAAGCACATCATGAGGGTTAACACATATCACCTTGCAAAAATGAATAAGTACAGAAGAAAATTTGAAGGAAAATACATAAGAAGCAAGGACTTAGCAATAATGGAAGTGGTTGTTCCACATTTACCTTCACAGATTTACTGAGAATAGCATGATCCACAGATCTCAACATAGAAAAGGTTTGATGAACAAGGTACACACATATATGTATTTCAATCGTATGACTGTAGATATTGCCTCGTTCGACAAACGTACAACTAGTGTATTGGGTTTTACTGCAAGAACTGGAGCTCAAATTTCAGTTGAAAAGCTTTGAAGCACTAACCGCCACAATGAACACAATGGATAAAAAGAAAAAAAAATACTGTTTGCATAGGGTAAAAAGTCACGCAGGGTTTCGATGCACTTAACTTATTACTTTCTGTCTCTCTCGTTGTTTGTAGGGTAGGTTTCCCTAAGCTTTTATATGAAATAGTATTTATTCGAATTCAGAGCGCACGATTCAACAAGATTTTAGAAAGCTGTGGTTCCAGTGTATAAAGATTTATGTATATATATTTCAGATGACAGAAGTGGGAATGGAGCGAGAGAAGATTGAGTGCAAATGTTGTGATACATCAGAAAAGATCGAGTCACACAAACGGTCGTACGTATTAAGACGTCGATTGAGAGTAAAGTCGACCAGTGCTATATCTAGAGATGCGTTTTAGAGAGCATCTGATCAACATGAAATTCTAAGACAATAGACCGGAGGCAATAACAGGAGAGCACTAGATTCAATGGCATGAAAAGTACGAGAAAATAAAGTTAGAAGTGACATAAAAGGTGCCCTTAGTGATCGAAGTCGCGAAATGTAAAACGTCAACTTTATGACTTCAAGAAATGTTTTTTTACGTGGTAGGACCATTTGAGATCAGCAGACAGAAAACATTCAAGGTATTTGAAGTGTTGTGAGCTTTAAACATTTAATTCGTGGATAAAGATATTAAGCATAGATGGTTGGAAAAGTGTTGAGGCTCTGCGATTAATGGAAAATAAAACTTAATTGGCTTTCTGTAATGATCGTAATAGTAGTGGTAGTAGTAGTACGCACAACATTCGGAACAAGAACCACGCAATAGAAATCACAGGACACTAATCAAGGACCATCTATCACGGACTGGATTACGGAAGCACTGGATCGCAATGGCACGATCTCGCACTTTCTTTTGGTTTGAAGAAAGGTTACTGTCATCGAACCATTCCGAAATAGAACTCATGGCTGATTAAAGGGTTATTGTTGGATGCACCACCATCACTGTAACGGGAGAACGGAAAAGTGGATAAAATTGCACCCTGCATTACATCTTGGTTTACAGTGACAATGGAAGACCTAATACCATTGAGAAAGGTGAATTGGCGTAGGTTGGTAAAATAGTCATACTTCCAGTTCAAAGGATGTGACGGGAGATTATGTTGCTGTACCAGTCCAAATACGGTGTTTCTGTGAACAAAGTTAAAAGCGTTTGTGTAATCCAAAAAGCAAACACAAACAAATTTGTATTTGGTCGATAGTAGATAAAACAGAATATGTAAGACAATCAACGGCATCTAAAGTAGCGTGACTCTTGCAGTAGACAAACTGATCGAAATTACAAGGGAGAGAATAGAAGAAATATTTAATAATAATTCGCTAAAATCCTTAAGTATTACTAAAGATGATGCGATAGACCGAAACTTTTCCTTTTCCTTCTTAGGTACTGGCGTGATGCAAACATCACGCTGTGTTAACTAGTCTACCTTCTGACAGATATATATTAAAGATGAATAAAATAATTTGTGCGAGGTGGTTTGTACATGTTTTTGGAACCACTGCAGACAACCCCTCAGGACCGGATGATTTATTTTTGTTGATGGAATTCCACTCCTTTAAAAATTGCTGGGCTGGAGGATGTAGATCCAGTGACTTCGACAGTCTCGGTAATACTTGCACAATATTGTTCACTGTAGTAAGCTCTTTGAAGTCTGAAACTGTGGTAGGTCGAAGTGAACGACCGCAGAGGAAAATAAGTC
>UZAN01039422.1:119041-140847 GCA_900618425.1 Echinostoma caproni | reverse complement strand
ATTTGTCCGCTAGCACGGTGTTAGTGTGCAGTTCACTGGGATGGGTTATCTTTCTTCTGATGTAAAAGTTGATAGATTGGACGTTCAGTTTATCTCTCGAGTGATAAGCCTTCTCTTTCAGCCTACTTAAACGTTTTAGTCTATCAGAGATGAAGCGGTCGGGCTGTAGGTGAATCTTTACTTGAGGGCAGCACGCGTCATAACNTCGGGATCGGAGAGTAGTAGTCCTTTCCGACAACCACGGATTCTAATTCCATCGACTTGGGAAGACGAAGTTGTTGTATTTGTATATGTAAATTCTTACATCCGACCTGTTGAACTCACCAGCACCGATGAGAACAGATGTGACTGACTTCTCCAACATAAGTGGATAAAATGTATCCAAGAAGGTCGATAACTCACCAAGATTAGGGTCGTTAATAATGTAAATATTTGAAATGATGATCGAAGAGCGGCTCAGGAGAATACATGACTTATATTCCACAGTAACGCCAGAAATGTTTTGTTTGCAGTGAGTGGATATGCATTATTCATTGTTATATCACGATTAGTGTTCTTATGGGATGGCACCGCTACATCTTTTTATTTCCTGGTAGTCTGTCTACACGAGGCAAATAAAAGCTTTCAATCTCAACCAAATCGTCCTAGACCGATTCTTGTTACCAAGATCTTTGAAAAAGTGACACAATTTTTGGGGTGCCCGCGGTTGTGGATCAGGAGGTCGATGTCCGATAATTGTGAAATGATGAGACACTCGATGACAAAATAATAGGAAAATCAATGGTCTTTATAATTGTGTTTATGTGTAACTACTCACCCAAGATGTTTTTTCCGTTTGGCAATTACATTTCCAATGATCCTTCTGACCTTGTTTCTCACAGAACGAGAAAAATCGAGTAAGGACAAATCATTGTTATTCTAAAGGGATAATCTTATGGAAATTGAAACGAGCGTGTTGTAGGTGATCATAAAGGTCGCAGTTATCAATCCGAACGTAAATCCATTAGGTCATATGTGGTGAAAAAATTCAAACTCCAGCAGTAAGCAAATAAAAGACGTCCGCGTTCAAAGGCTCCGCCAGCGGGCGAAATTCTAAATGATAGGCGCCGCAGTGTATCATTGGGACTGAGGATGCCCAACAAAGATTGTTATCTACAGTGCAACTAGAATATTTTATATGTTTCATCCTAGATATATAAATAGTCTGTCGCCGCTGGGTCAGTAGCAAAATAAGAACGTGAAAAACGGTATAAATAAATGTTTAGGAATTAAACTTAACCTCTATTGGGAGGAGAAGGGTCATGTGGGATAAATTTTATCGCTTAAAAAACTTGGATGGTGGTAAGATGCAATGGATTGGCACAACTCTGGTACCACTGTTTTGACTTTTTCACGCCATTCCCTTGATTCATGTAAAGGCACTATTTTGTTTTATTGCCCTCTACGAGATCGCATATGACCTCGAATATGTCACAATTTCCGATGAGTTGTATCGCTTCCCTCTCTGCAAATATAGCTACTGCAGGTCGCATAAAACCACCAACGCTGGTTACCGACTTTGTTCTTAATCTGGTCTCATCCTTGGGAAACCCAACGATAAGCTTGATCGACAGAATTGGTGAACGCGTCATCGCTCAGCCCGTCTTACGTGCTGAACAACACACCACCATCTGCACATTTAAAAACACGTTCTGGAAAGACACAATGGATGTCGCAGAAATAAATTATGAATGGACCAAAGCATTATAAACTATCACATCGTGTAAAATTGTGTGAGTAACACAAGAATGTTTTGTGCGACATTGCACAGCTAGATATTTGCTACCTTTCCAGCAGTACTGGAAAACAATGCGAGAGTCGCCACACAACAGAACACTGACGTAAGTCACAACACTATCTCCAGTCTTCTTGCCTCCGTTTCTTCACTCACCCTGGTGAACCTGAAACTCTAGTGTAATACAGTGTATAAATTAATATCTTTGGACACAAACTGTATAGGTGTTATCCTAGGACACAAAATAAAACCCACGAAAGGTGCCAGAAAGTTGCAACCATTGAAAACGTGCCAGAGGGTTTCACACAAATTACATCATACCGTCGGAAAAGACGACGTAGTGAAATGTCAAAATTCTGAATCTGATGGAGAGTCTGTAGGTGTAGCACAGCTAATTGTAGGGTGGGATAATGCTTATTATTACTTTTTATGTACATATATATACATTTAACTGCACGAAGTAGTCACTATTCTGGATTTCCGAATGATTGTTTTCCGATAAGGTTTTGCGTTCATAAGGCGATTAGACTGGTACTGGAAGAAAAACACCGCTGCAAGCAGGTAGGAATTTATTTAATGTGCTAAAATCATGCTTATACCTAGGGACGAGGGAGGGCATGGAAATGCATAAACAAAAGAATACGGGCTACAAGGATCACCAATATGAAATTGTGGTTTGCTTTCAGAGCAATCTGGCAATATGTTCTTTAAGAGGCACTCAGAATAAGCTTCTTGCGTTTAGTAGCATCTAATAGCTAAGCAACTTCAAATTGTAGCAATGGTTTATAAATAGAATGGTAAAGATGAATTGTTTCATCTTACGAAATTGCAAACTGCAGGAAGATGGAAACTCATTATGGTCATGTCTTTGTGAGCTACCTGTGGCCGACGATTAGTGTTTTCCTCACAAGTAAAGAGGCATGAGCATTCAACTAAGCAATCATATAGTGTATGCAGGCGTAGGTCAATGATCGGATTATTTTATCTAGTAATTTATCCCGCTATTCAGCCTCTCAGACACCCAGTTCACCAACATTGAGATTTCAACTTTGGTTATGCTGAATCTCATCCAATGTCTGATAGGAACATCCAAATGGGAAGAATGAATCTGGGTATTTTCCCCTCTGTTTCGAGCAACGCAAGCAGATAATCAATCACAGGAAGACCGAAGCTACTATCGAGTCAAGCATGATAATATTTGTAATCTCAAAGGTTTAGAAGAAACTAACTGATAAACAGTAAACTGTTCAATCAGCTCGAATTAAACACAAACTGAAGCACTACCTTACAAAACTATTGATTCTATGAAACAAATTTTATAGACGCGATTGTGAAAGCCATCTCTTGAATGAGTTTTTCTAACAGTTTGCAAGATCAGAGTATCTTTGTCGTTTTCCATCCTCTATGACGTTAGCGTAAATCGTCTGTTTGTTGTTCGTGCTAAGATTAAATAGGTCGGTCATTTTTAACTCTAGCTATGAGCGGTATTTCGTTGAGTATTGTACACATTTTCCAATTCTATTTGGCTAGCAATTTTCATCAAATTCATCACACAAATGTTTTGAGAATTAAACCACGTTTTTGAGGAATCTGATTACAAACAAAGTGGTGAGACATTTGAGGTAACTACTACATAAGTGGATATCAGTTTGACTAAAATATTTTTAATTTTTAATATCAAAGAGTACTGCAGGGTTTAGTACCATGTATGAATTTTACCGAGTTAAGACCGATTGCACAATAATGAGCTCCGACAATACATTTAATCCAGTGCTAAAGAGTAGTCTAATGAAGTAGTTAATTCTTTTTTAGGCCCTCCATAACCAAGCGCACTTCGGTTTGCTTCACGCTGCACTACTAAAGGTCTAGTGACAAATTGATTGGAATAATATGAAATAATTTACCACACAAAGGAATTTATATTATCGACCTAATTTTCGTACCACTGCCATATAACCAATGAAATTATGATATTGTCTCCGTCGTAAGTACGACGCAAATTACCGGTCGCGGGTTCAATGAAGTTGGACAGACATGCTCCTGTGTTCAAACACACGCACAGACGCACACGGATAGAAATGTGCATTGATTCTCACGTGAGTAAAGCGCGCGCCCAGCAGGTTTGAGTTGAGACGCGTTAGAGTGAATTTGTTGAACGTAGATATAAGTCCTATTTACACTCGTGTTTTAACACCGTACCAGCCCATAGGCACCTGTCTGTGTTCACGTGTGTGTTTCAAAGTGAATGTGCGTGATGCGAGTTGACAGGAAAGCAACGTCGTTAAACGTGATCTGTTGACATGCATTATTTCACTTCCTGTCTCAATGCATTGAATTCGCTAAAGACCTGATCATTGCAATACAACCCTTTTGTGAAGTTGCGCCCTAACAACCCGGTTACTTTGAATCCTACCCACGGTGTTTCGGATGCAGTTTGGGTTTACAAAGTCACCGTCTCGTGCATCTTTTTAAGGTATGTTATCTTTGAAGTTTTGCAAAACTGCTGCTGGATAAATTTTTAATCGGTTCAATGTGTTTTGCACACATCAGCAGGGCTTAGGTTTCACGTTACGCGACGAAGTTTTATACATTGTGAACTTCTTATCAAGCGGTAAAATAAGCGTTTTCTCTGATGTCATTTTGATGTGGTTATGGTGAATCCTAAAGTATTGACTTCAATAAAAATACTGGAATCTTCAATGAATCCCATGTGGTTGGAAAAGTTTTATATATATGATGAATCAAGTTTATCACCACCGATCGATGTTTTTACCTCAGAAATGTGTACTGAACACAACGGGGAAATAAAATTTATTCAGTTAGGAATTGATCGTAACCTTTTATTGTGTGCTTTTATTTCAATAAGGCACTTAGAATACTAACCACCTTTCGAAAACTTCTTCCTTGTGTGCATGCTATGTACTGTATGTGTTGAATGCATTTTGACGGATAAGGAGCTGAAATGGGAACGTTCCCAGAACAAATCACGCAGAAGTTTGCACATCCGGTGCGTTCACTATTTTCAAAGTGCAGCAAAAGATCTGCAACCTATATTTCTCTGACTGTTCGCAATAACCCTGCATAAAAATATCTTCCGTAATACATGAATTTAACTTTACATACATTATGATAATTAGTAAACAATTGTGAATACACGATGACCGACAAAGATTCCCACGATGAACTATTGCTTTGAGTGAGGAATGTATCACTGACGCGAAAGAAATGGGTTTAATTCGTTTGGAGTGATAAAGCAAGCTTTCAGCTTATTCGTATCAGAAGATAAAGACTGGTGCCTGTTCTAGCAGGGCTTGTGTTTGCATTTCATATTGTTAGGGAATTTAAACCACACTTGATTCCATTGATGAGGAGTAACCCGCCAGTCTCATTAGAACGAATAGCTTTCCACGTTGTAACAGAGCATTATCATATCCCGTTGATGATTTATTCACTACTTCAGTGTAACCATATCTCATGCTTAGTATATTTCCGCGTGGTCTGCTCCGGTGGATTGGGGTCCTTATCTTTTTGACCATCAATGAATAGAGGTCATCAGTCACAGATGTTCGATAGTGTAGGGCTGCCACTGGTTGATACAGAGGATTGGCTTAGTTTCTTGGTTCATAAAAGGAAAACGTGAGGTGGCAAAAAGCTGGCTAGCAAGTGGATAGATTCTTATAACATTTAGGTTATATCACACAATCATATCGGATAACTAATATATTCGGAGTAGCAAGATACAAAGAAAGTTCCTGAGGTGGTGGAGCAGTCCATGAGATTTAGGATGACATGAAGTGGGAGACTGGAGTGGACACACTACAACGGGAATCGGGACGTGATGACAGATGAGAAAGATACATGGTATGGCGTCCAAAATGGTCAAAGACGTTTTAGATCAAATTGATTGGACAAGTATATTCATAAGTCAACAATGCCAGTGGAGGTGTGAAATTAGACATACCTCTCAAAATCGCTGCAACTAAAACCAGCGTGTCGGATTTTACTAATATAATCCAAATGAGTAACATTAAAAGTGATATCTGAACAAACAGTAATGACTTTGGTCAACTTTGGCATAAAATGATTTTCATAATAGCTACACAAACATGGAGTTTGTGCCACTGGTCTGGATCTCAAATCCCAGATGGGCCGACCAGGTCGCACTAGGATAAAGCTGTCATTAGGATAAAAGTTCAATCCCATTGCTTCTCGAGTGTTTGTATAACTGATGAACTGAATCACAAGTGTGCGGCGTTATAATACAAAAATCCCACTGGGCCCTTCATAAGATTTTCACTAAACGTTTCCACATTAATACAAACCTAATTATACTTTCATGCTGGTGGTGATCAAGTGGTAAAGGTTATCGAATTATCGCGCCGGAGAATGTGCGCTTTAATACCACCACCGCCGCCTGACATTCCGCGTTCTCTACGTGATGTTCGGCAGCCCATTGATTGGCTCCTCTCTCCTCCCTGAAAAATGTACAGTTTTGTATTTAACAAAATGACGTAATTGAAATATAAAAATTGAACTAGGTGCTCAAAGTATTTCTCATTAGATAAATGATTGTTTTTAGATCGCTTTTGGAGCAAAGTGTAGACCAAATGAGGACATCATTGATTTATAGGTTCACTAGATAGTGAGCATAATTGATATTTCGGGGATCTTGATTGCAGTTTCGAATGATAGTCGAAGTTATTCGTTAGTCTGAACCGTCTTTCATCAAATCTTTTGTAAACCCTAATGTAGGATGTATAACTGCAAATCCAATCACGTTCATTAACCCTGAGTGCTTCCAAGATGCCAAGGAACTACACGTGATTTAAATGGCGTCTGTTTCACTTGTGTTGTGTTGTTTTGAGTTGCCTTCCTCGGGACAATAACTTTTTGCCCCACACATGGAGGAACTAATTATAGCTTTATATTTGCTTCTGTGAGCGTTTTTTCGGAGCACAATTAGCAGTTATGCATACTTGTGACCGGCGAGTCCTTGCATTATCGTGATTCACGGATTTGTCTCATTTAGAAATCTGAAAACTAACCGTATAAGAACGACTTGTTTCTATAGCCCTTCTCTAGGAGCTGATAGCTATATGCATGGAAAAATACGGACTACTTTAAAGATTGAGTTCTTCATCGGAAACAGAAAATATTCTAAACGATAAGACTACTTAATACATGTTCATCTAAAACCCAGGTTACTATGTTCAGCATTTAAATCATTGATCGATGAAACAATACTTGAGGCATTACCAGTTCTATCAAAGACGATATTAAATTAAGAAATGCAATGCAGTTCTTGGCAAAGCACAAGTGTCTCACCAGCGGTGTCTTAACAAAGCAAAGTAAGCCAGTTATTGCAAAGACCCATCAAGGCATAACGGAATTCATATTTAAGGGGAAACATGGTTACTCCTGGGAAAACCAGCTTAAAAGTTACGGACGTAGATTTAGCCAGTTGAGCTCAGATAATCTGTTCTCACTCAAAAAATTACAGATCTCAGAAACTCGTTGTACTGAGAGTTCGTTTTGTTAGTTTGAACGTTGATGGTATTTGGTGTGCGTACATGGAGCATATGTTACCACATTTATCCGGCTCCTTAGTCAAACCGCTATCTATCGGGTTGGTAAAGGAGAAACACAAGGAGGCATATGAGCTATTAGAGGATAAGAATGTTACATACACATTTGTCATCGGTGTATTATAAGAGAAGTTCGTGTTGACATTTTCCATCAGGCATTTAGTGACATAAATACACACATTAATGTTCCATTAGCTTTTGCTTACAGGGACTGCGTGAGTGTAGGATTTTCAGTTAAACTTACAGTGAATGAAGACAGTTAAATGTAAATGTTAGGAAGGTACAAATCTTTCCCATTTCAAAAATAGTTGGACGTGCTGAACCGGATGTTATGTTGAGGGGACGAGGGACCATACGGGGGTAAACCACAATTTATCAGCTCTCCATCAAGCACAAAACGCGAGATTGGCTTGCTTATTGCTCAAATAGTAACATGGAACAGACAGTGCAAACATTGTTCTGATACACTGTTTTCAGGTCATTTCATCGAATGTATGCGATAAAGCAAGAAATGAAGGTGTACCGTTACAAATTGGGCGAACAGGACTGATGAGACTTAGGCTACCTAAAAAGTTAAGCTTTTATTCTCGAAAGTACGGTTCACGTATGTTGACGGAAAATATTTGCCATTAGATATTAAGAAAATTATTTTATTAACTCCGAGGAGATAATCTTTTGGAATGATGAACCAATAACTTTTTCTGTCACGAGCAACAAAATCAACAATAATGAACAAAATTTTAAAAAGTACAATAATAATATTAATAATCTGAGCCATAAAAAATCACCATCAGAAGCCGTTGCAAGTATAGCAACATAATGGACTCAATATGACCGATATGTTACTTGACTTACTTTTGCATAATGCCAAAAGCGCCCAGTAAAAATGGATTTAACAGCGATTACACTAAAAATTGCAGAGGCACACCATCTACTGAATGTTTTTGGGGTTTGAGAATAACGGAGCCTGATAACGAGCCTTAGAGGTTTTCAATTTGCCTTTTTTTTCAAGCCCAGATGATCAATTTACACTTCCGTTGTTAATTTTAACGTGATAATTCGTTCAGTTGTGTTAATATATGTTTTCCTCAAAAATCTCCAATCAACAACGTTATGCGCAATTTTCGTAAGAATTGTATTCAAAATATACATCCGGTTTCTAAGTGTATGTATGATTAGATAGGGAATTACCGGATGCACAGCTGACAAGCAGTAATCGTAAAATCGCAATAACCGGCAGTGTTTCCAGGAGAATTTTATCCACCAATTCACATACTACTTAATACATATTATACCATGAGACGAATCAACTAAAACTTGGATGAGATCCTTGTCCTCGTGAACACACTTAGGGACTCAGAAACTTCAAGTTCCACGAGACCAATTATTTTCAACATCCTCTTAAAATCAGATAATTTATATTCAACAAACACTGCTTGCCGTTCCTGGTGTATCGCAGAGGATGTTCTCTTTCTGACCTGCTGTTCACTTTTGTGAATATTACTAACCACTGGATGTTTTGTTTTTACCTTTCAAGCAGTCAACTCTTTATGAATCAAAGGTTTAAAGTAATCCCATGTGGGAGAAGACGATCGGGGACAGATATGGCGAAACCATGAAAGTTTTTTCTACAAACAGATTTCTTGGGAAAATGGAACTAGATTTGATTTCCTCTCTGATGCATCTCATCTCGATAGAAAGGTATTACAGACGTGCTCAAACCTAAACCCCGTGATTGTGCTATGATCACCACATCTTTACTCCTCTAAAAAGATTACCAAGATCATATGAAAGTAAGCCGTCTTTTTTCGGCGTCTCAAATTGAACACTTTCAGTTGGTGAGTTTGTACGTTTCTGCGATCGTGTTAGATGTTAACGTGAATACTGAAATGATTAACTGTGTATTCACATATATCTCACCTTCTAAGCAAAAGTATACATTCACTTCGGGCTTTCTCAAACACCATAATGAGAGGGTTTTGGTGTTTTGAACGTAAAATGTTCGATCACTGAGATTTTTTCTTGGTTTACATCGGTTTGTTCCAAGAATACCCTTAAGTCGTTCATACTGTCATACATGGTGCAAATAAGTGAGACAACACGTGATTATATTTAGCTAGAACGACTGATCACATGAAGAAATCGGCCCATACGCTTTAGTGTCGTCACATGAACTTTATAAAGTTAAAGCATTCAGCCACAGTTATAGAAGTGTATGCAATTTCCGCTTCCATTTGCATCGTAAGCGAGCAAACAGGAATTGATCAAATTGTACCTAGTTGATGTGTTTGAGAAAGTATAATCCAAACCGTTTTCAAACCCACCGATTTAGGTTGATTAAACAAATGAGGTTTGTATAATATTCTGAGCCTATTGCGTTTTACTGTGTTCAAGCGGCCTTGTTTGATACCTAACAAAATTACCACACCAGGAAACACAAGCGTTTATTCAAAGAAATCGAGAAACACATTGCTATACTCCAATGCATGTATAATATTCACACATTTTGCTAAGGAATAAAAACTCAGGCTAATTAGTAAGAAGAAATTGAAGCCCATCTCCATATTTTTGGTATTACCAAGCTCTCAACTACAAATTATGCTATTTGAATGGTCATCAATAACTTTTGTGCTCTTAAAAAATTCACAGTCTGGCAAAACCGGAATTCTGGAGTAGATAGGTGTATTGTTATCGTAACTCTTGCATACACTGATCACAACGATTCAGATTTTGCTAACGGTCAGGTCTTTGTGTTTTAAAAATATCCTGGAAAGCCGGACAGGGATTATGATCTTGCAGAATTCCATCCATTCAACCCAGATGGTTTCTACCAGAGAGATTCTAGTACTTTGTATGCCTAACAGAGTTAAAGATCGGGTTCAACAATAAACAAAAGCTAGGATATCGATTGTTTTACGTTATCGATAATGCAATCGTTAATGAAAAAACATATCCTTTTGGAAATTAACACCAAAAAGAAAAACAGTCATAGCCTTGGCAAAACCACTGAACGGCCGTATGCTTTTTCCGGTATGTTTTCATATAATCATCCTAAAATGCACTCATAGTTTGTTATATCGATAAATGAAATATATGATTAGGAATATTTTTTTATATTCAAACTCTATGAAACTAAATTATGACCCGTGAACAATAAAATTGATGCACAGTAACTCATGGTCACTTATAGGTTCCCCATAATGAAAAGTGGCTAAGAAGTTAAGACCAATCTATTCTACTCGAGCATAGACATATCCGCATCAATGCGAATCCGTGACAAGAGATTGGTGCAACGCTTTCTTTGTCTTCCTCCAAACATTAGATCGAGTTGTCTCTAATTACTATACGATCCAAAATTGCCGTTCATTCTCATATAGCCTACGTTTAACCTACACTGTTTGCAAGCAAGTCCAATAATTTCAGTAGTTTCTTAAAAATCCGTTAACCTGTCCAAAATGACCTATGTTCGGACACCTAATCCCGTTGACAGATAGTATGCTTGCACCCTTATCCAAACCAAGGAGCTGTCGGAATGTTTGAAGTGTGAAACTAAATTCTGCGCAACCGACACAATAGCCACCGTCGGGCTTCTCTGCAAGTCAAAAACAGCCCACATTACGAGTGAAGAGAGTGTCTAAGCGGAAGCACTTCAGTTCTTTTTGCCAGCCGTCCCAGTAGTAGAGCAAGCCTTCAGGGAATTTCAAATTTGGTGTATTCATACCAATGCAGACTGATCCACCCTGTTCGTTTTTCCAGCTAATGGAGTCTCCTGTGCATGTGGGTAACTTTCAACCATGAGGGTCTTATCAGCTTCCGATAGTAAAGCTGAGGCGTGCACCGTAATATACGTTATAAACTCCCAACGGGATGTCGTCGTTAAATGGAAGTTTTAAGTTTCAATGCACTGGTGCGCTGATTTGAAAAATATCGTAACAATAGCATTTTGCAGGATTTTGGTGTCACGGATTTCTTTCTCTTCGACGAACGCTTGCATTTCGGATTCGCATTAGACTTAGTTCATTTACTGCTTACTTACAAATGTTCAAACTGCTTGTTTTTTACCTCGGGACTTTATTGTCATCATTGAAAAAAATTTACCGGCATTAAATAATCGGCAATGACATCCTATGTAACACTGCACTTAAACCTCTGAGTTTTCATTGCATTCAGAATTCCGTCACAGCTGCACGTGACTGATCTAGCTCGCGTGAATGTGAATGAGTGTTAGCACCCTGTTTACTAAACGCAGTTACTGAGCTTTCAAGAATGTCGACATTGTGTTATAATCCCATCCAATTGCGAAAATCTCAGATTGGGTAGCAAGTATTTTGCACCAAAATTTGAAATTATCTGACACCATCTGTGTGCAATAGCAAACCAACTCAATAGATCTTCAATGATCGCTTGTGCTGCACTTTTTCCGCCATTATGTAAACAATTAGTAAGATGGCTGACAACATGACGACATTCCGACCCAGGAATTAAGTGATGATTATGTTATTCAGCGTTGTGTAAATCCTTCTCTGCTCAGATTATTCAGAGTGACGAGCTAGATTAATGCACATTCTGCTTGTGTTTCGACGGTGTTTATATTTGTACATACTTTGACTTCAAACACAATGCATCCACGATAGATAGGAAGGAATACACATGCATGGTAGTGTATTACATCGTCCTACCTAACTAAAACTTCTAGCGAGAAGTAAATATTCCCTAGACGATTATTAACGGGGTCACTACTTTTAACAATAAAACACGTCTTTCTCCACTCATCGTCCCATCTCTCTCTCGGAGAGGAAACGATCATACGGAATAATATAAGATAATATTGGTATTGCGATGCAAAGGATTTCAAACCGGGTTTGTCATCTGCCAGATAGGGTGAGGTGAGATTATTCTTGCAAATTTCGATACGAAGGCGGTCCAAAGACGTGCACGCTATGTTTGACATTTGTTAAAATACACAAAAGTTCGTGAATGGTACAAAGTTGTTGAACAGAGCAAACCGATACCCATCACCACTGATCGATAGAACTCTCACTTGCATGCAGTGAGAGTGACACCGAATAAAGCTTCCCACAACGCAACTGTACAAATCCATTACCGGGAACAAACATTAGAACCTACCAGAATGGTACTTCTCCAACATTCCATCCACACTGTTTGACAATATTATATATTGATATCTAGTGTATCAAAAAGGTTCGACATCCACACAAGATGTTGCTAATTGTTTATGAAATTAAATGCGGGGATTGTACGGCACGATATGTAGGAGAAACAAGAATTTATGTAATATGCCGATCAGTTGAACACTAGAGGTGCGCACGAAATCCCCCCATGAATAGCATCCAGCTAAAGAAACTGGAGAAGGATTCAGCCATTGCCCAACATGTGTTCCTAGAAGGACGTAACAGCCCATTCGATCAAACGCGGGTGCTCTTTACAGATTTGCCTATACTATACATGCAGACCTATGTTGTGCGGAGTCATTCTCAATGTAACCTACACCCGGATATGTAAATTGGAATGATAGCCAATCTACGTCAACTGTATGACTAAGCTCATTCAATGCAAACAAAGGCAGACATGTTCCCAGTTTTATTTGCACCTAGGCTGAATATTGGAGTGCCAGTTTAATACCATTGCAGATGAGTCTGTTTACTCAAGTGTCTGCTTACAAGTACTGTTCAGTGGACCTCTGATATCCCAAAACCTTTTATTTTTGTTTACAAATCAAATAATTTTACCACATATGATCTACGGTGTGTGACATAATACCAGTCAAGACGAACTAATACTAAGCAAGATGACATAACATATGACTGAACGTAAGATGAGTTCTGTTACCTGAAACCTTTGACAATGAAAGTAAGAATGAACTACTTAAATATCGTCATTGAAATGCTACTCATGGAGGGGATATGTTAAAACACATCCACGGCAAATGCCTTGTATGTAGAAATTCTGCTTTTACTTTCTTGGAAAAGAGGTGTTAATTGATTGGAATCTTATCAAATGAGATCTATTTTTGAGGTATGCTGAATAACATGAATGATGAGTACTCGTGGTGGAGCTTCCGAAGAACTGGATAGTATTTTGATGAATTTAAAACTAAAAATACACTTAAGCTCTCGTTCAACGTCGACCAGTACGAAGTTTTTTATTCGTCACTTTTTTTCATGTTTTCTTCCTTTTTGAATATACAATGGTACCATTTTCAGGAAGGAGGAAGTAGGCATTTTTAGTGTTGTTACACAACGCATATAATGGAGAAGCTGAAGCGGTAGTGGTGGTAGTTGAATACACGTACTCAAGGGTGATAATTTGGTGACCTTTACCACTGGCCACCACCACCCAAACACTTTGATGCTGAAGTTCATGATCACAAATTTCTACGGTGTGTGGGTGTGCAGTTGTGTGGCGGCAATGCTGATGAATAAATTTCTTTTTTTCAGCAAGGAAATTGTATCATTTTTGATTATATGCTCATCATGCACTTTGATACCGAAATTAGGCAAATAATGTTGCCAATGAGCACACGTGACCCCACTCTAACTGGTTTGAAACACAAATTTGTGTCAACGCAAGCACCTACACGGAGATGGATATTGCTGTCTCGATTCAGATCGGTACTTCAAAAACCTGATACAATGCGACAGATTCATGGCAAATCGATAAGCCTCATATGATGTGATCAGGGCCTGCAAAACGAATATTGCATAGCCAGGAGTGGGTTCGTTTTACAAAAGTTGACAAGCAGTGCATCAGGCGTTGGTGTCAAGGGAAATTAACAGAACGTTGAAAACAGCCTCGCTTTTATCATTTGAGACACATCTGTTGGTCAAGCACTTTATTACTTTCTATCGGTATCATGGCTTTAGAGAGAAGGTACATAAATTACGAAGAATTGGTTACATGCGCAGTCATATCTTGTTGAAAAAATAAGTACTTTCGTTTTGCAGTTTGAAAGACAAATGGAAGCCCAAATCAAAAATTGTATTACAATGGTATAGTTAGATAGATGGTTCATTTATATGCTTACGTCACTATAAATTTATTAGCACTCGGTGTGAACACTGTTCTTGTTGTGACTCATAGTCCAGTTCAATTTAAGACATCAGAACGTCAGCCCGCAGGTAGTATACCAGTGCCAATCCACCATTTTTTTACGGAAAACGTATTATTATATATATTATACATTATTTGGACCAACCTCGACGAATTGCTTTTCAGAATTATTGCAAATAAACGCCATGATCATTTGCATAAAATGACATAAAACTTGGTGTCCAAGGTTACAATCAATACATCTGGTCGATATAAATAGTGGCTCAAAAAAAACAGCGTTCCTTTTCAACATATTTGTAGGATTGGTTGAAAGCGGACAGTTCACACACATGTCATCTCTTCAATTCACCGTTCTACAAAACACATTCTACTACCAGTTCATTTTGTGACTAGTGATCATTTTCAAATTTTCTGGAAACTGTAGAGTTTCGCGATTTAGCTTTGTACGATCTTGTGTTGAGATCTAGTGTTGAGATGCCACACTGAATAACGTGCTCTTGAGCATGATTAAATTGATCGATATTTTCCATTCACCTCAATAAAGCAACAGATTTTTATCGCATGCACATAACTTAGGGTTGATTCCAGCTGATGTGATTCTGTTTATCTTATTTCCAGTCAATACACTATAAATTTCTTTAGGATTCAAAATTTACCTACCAATGCATGTGACTCAGTGGTTCTTCCAGCGGCTTCTTTAACGATTCTCTGCTGAGTAATATACTAGGATTTTTGAGTTACAAACTATTGAACAATATTTTCAGAAACATGTATTTGAAGCAAAAGCAACGACGTTTTCTTTAAGATAAAAATGGTTTTCCAATAGCTACAAAAGTTAGAACGAATTTTAAACCTATTTCACATGGATATTGAAGAGATTTAATCAGTTTAAGAATAATAGTCTCCCTTGATACGTTTGTAGTTTATTCGATCGATTTCGAAAGGCATGTTTGAACGTGAGAGAAAAAGTTAACAGTCCATCAGTATTATCTCGCCGCAGTATACTTAAAATGTCGAAGGATGCGAGAACCTCTGAAGGCCGTGAATAGTTTTGAAACTAAAAAACAAATTTCAGTTTTGATGGTAGGTACTTCGAATAGTTTCGTATCGCCTGGACAACTATGACTGTTAGTATTATTAGACTGGCTCCCACACAGAATGGCAATCCAATCTGAAACGTTTCACGGTTAGTTACTGTACGATTACATGGCCCACTCAATCACATTTTTCATAATAGCTTGAATTGCCATGAGTAAAATCGTGCATGTTATTGGGCATCAAATCAAATAACCGCATATGATGGGGGAAACTTTAGATTCATTTGAAGGGATGTGTTAATTTTGCGGTCAGTAATAGAGTAAGTCTTGCACCGAGTGAAATGGAAGGCAACCGAAGAAAGTGGATGTCAGTTCGGTCAATTTTGGCCGGCAACTCATCTAAAACCATTCTGCTCACTATGGTGTCTTTTGGAAGAAATGAATATGACGGCTAGACACTCATGGGATTTAATCAAATACTGAGTAGCCCGTCATGCGACAAGATGGAATTGATCTATGTGCAATGTATACTAGCGTCCCATGAATACGGTCATGTATAAACAGCATTACCTGCTAATTGCAAATGCAAACCTCAATTCGTGGCATTCTCCCAGGGAACTTACCGAACAGTCAGTCTGTTAGAGGTTGTACGAAATACAGGCAACAGTCACTGGAGTCAAGCGAGTGGAGAAAACGCTCGATTGCTGACCAAGTGAAACTGGTAGGCTGAACGTAATAGCACATGCTGAAAACGAAATTAGTCACGAAGTTCAACCGGCAGCGGAATGAGACTGAGAGGGAAGTGATCAACCACCATTATCGATCGATCATAAACGGCTAATGGAGCAATGGAACCGAGCGAGTCGCGGTGAAGAGAGAGAGAGAGCTAATCAAGGTTGTGTGGCATATTGACATGGTAAATTCAACAACACCTGAGGTTTCGGGGAATGATAAATGAATGAAGTGACTCGAAATGTCCAGGAAATCTTGTTCCATGAACAAGCACTGCTGGGTTCAATCGCAAAAAATGGATACAATTAGGTAACGAAAACGCCCATGGTAAACGTGGCCAAACCTCCGTTAAATGTCTCACTACTCTCATTACTATAGTATCGGTTTCGCAAACTGTGTGCTTTTTATGTAACGTTGTCGCTGTGCTAGTTGGCAATAGCTATACGCGAGAATAAACTTGACTCCACTACACTGGACCTGTGGAACTATTACCCTTAAAAAAATACATTTAATTTTAATTGGAAACCTTTTTTCCTGTGACTGATAGATGAGATGTGCGAAATCCAAATCAATTTGGAAACGTTTATGTCGATCAAACTCATATTGAAAGACAAAAATACTCGAAGGAAAACAGGAGTGATGTATCTACTAGAGATATAACGCTAAATTCACCTTTATTTGCTATTTTTGCGCTACCACACTGTGCTGGCCTACAAGTCTGTAGGTGCACCCAATGTACATTCAACCATTTGTACTTTACGGTGACATTTCTATCCTCTCAATCACTATATGGAGTTATTTTAAGAAATATGTTTGAGTTTCCGCTCATTATAAACACATATTCTTGTATCGCCAGGTGTTCGGAAGAAATGAGAATGATTCCAGTTTCCTTGAGTTTCTCCGCTGATACTATCGGGACATATAACAGAAAACAACTGTGTAAACTCCCAAACAATTTCTTTTCAGGCAACAGTGCACTAGAATTAAAGGACCAGTCCTCAATAGAGTTCCACTTCTCAATATTTAATTTGGACCTTCGCAGTGGTGGGTGCACACTTTGTGAACATTATCCCGGAAGAAATCTGGACGCTCGACTGGTCGCGATCATTATCAGTCCTATGCAACCTGACCTGATCTGATCAGGTAACAACAAAAATATGACAACTTTTTATGCACAATATTTTTTAAGGACTTATGCGAAAAGTTATCCTACTTCAAATTAGAATTTTTGTCATTTGTAAATCATCGGATCTTTACACACCGGGTTTAAATGATGGTACAATTAAAATCATTAAATAAGCAATAATCCTATTTACACACGAGTGCTTCATTCAGTCATCAAGTAGCCAATGGAAAATGTTGAGGATTGGAGCAAAAAGAAATGGGAATAACAGAGAACTTTGTCTGATTCCGACTCTGCCACCCAAAATGTAACACTGGCAATCTAGCTGACTATTCTGGAGTGCCAGTTTCAAGGTGTGCCCTGAGGTGATGCTAACGCATTTATCTATCGAGGGTAATCCTTGGTAATAACTTGAGATATACCTTAAACACTGCAATGTTGAATTCCATAACATTATCCACAGACTGTCGATGAACTAAGTTATATGCTTCCTGCTGTGTTATACAACCTTCAGGACATTCTTTCGTCAGCGAATGACAAGGCTTGTACCCATAATAGTATCTGGCAAATCGGTCAGACATTCTGGAAAAGGGTGCGGGCAAAGTAGGGATCTCTAGGGAATCCCACAGACTGCGTCAACTAGTTCAGACCCGAATTTAGATGGTACCTTGTGGAGGTAATCCCTCAATCCAATGAAGGAACTGTTTTCATACACTGTAATTGTGGAGCAGTATTTTATAGTTCATTCAATAAAATGACTCGGGGATATCCCACTAGAACTCTGACTCCATTGCGTCGATCGTCATTACCCAGTCATCTCATACAAGCAACAGATTTATGGTGAGTGACCGTTTTAGTCGAAATTCCTGTTTGGTTGGTGGCATTGCCTTATACTTCTGGAAATGCTCCTTTAGGATATCAGCAACAATCCATTCCGCTAATCGTGACAGAACAGGAAGGCTTGCAACTGAACGGTAGTTAGTAGTGTCAGTTCGACAGCCAGATTTGTTAGAATAGATATCTTATTCTTCTTTCTCGGTATTTATTTCTACGTTTTACATTTAGAATGAATAGAGAGGAATGCATTGAATGTGAATTATATCAATTAATTTTGTTGAAATGGTTTTCACAATCAACTACAGTGATGTGGGTACCGAGAATAGGCGACGTATGCGCAGCTCGATAACAGCTCGTTCTGAGACAATACTGACGGATATATGGTTATCACCGAAACTGGATCGCACTTCTCCCCAAAATGAAGGGAGAACACGAGTGAAACACACACGCATTTGTTACAGCAACCACTAGGGCGCCTAATCCAAAGTTGGAGAAATCAGGTTAACTATATATTTTCGTGTGGCTTTTTTGACTCTCTCTTGCATTTTTGCATTCGTTCCTTGAGGAAGCTGTAAGTCTTTTTGTCTTGTTCATTTCCAACGCCATTACATCAAAAATTTGATTCGACCGTTTGAATCAAGGAGGCCCTCGGGACGTAGACAGAATTGTGACGTGCAGAAATGAATTTACACCACTTGATTTATCTGGTAAATGTAAAGGAATCTTTTAGGTCACACTACTGCATTCAAAAGAGTTTGAAATAAAAAATCAGCAAAATTCACTTTTATTAATAAAGAAACCATGGATGTAATTTTCGTGTCAAAAGAAGTGTGCAAACATAATTGATTGATGTAGAGTCTTGAATCAAACCATTGTAAAACCTAATGCCTCGGTGTGTGGATATTTACATTTTGGGTCATAAGGTTGATAGCACACTTTGTACCAAAGTTGCCCTGTGATGTAAACCGAATAAAGTTAAAAGAGTATTTTTGGGTTTCATTTAAGGTGAGAATATTGGTGCTAAATTTTCAAGCGTATCAACCTTGAAATACATTCCCAAAACTTTTTAATGTTTGTTTTATTCTAACGCTTTAAATAACTGCCAGTCGCCTCTAGTCATCGAAAGAATGAAGAAATTAGACAACTTATTCTGAAATTTGGTTTTATCATAATTGGAGGACATATAAGGGAGACTGTTTCGCACAGCACGTAACTTGGGTGCACTGACGAAAGTATGGATTTTTTTGAATTTTTCTTATCAAGCTAATGGTTTTTAAAATACAGTTATTACCCAAAACTTAGAATATGTAATAACCTAAGGAGAACAGCATGTATTACAATTATTGTACCTCTGATTTTCCTTTGTGCAGGTGTCAAATGGTGATCACATTACATGAATTTGATCGAACTGTATTTCGGTGATCAGCATGCCCTCGAATCTGCTGAAACGTCGCATTTCAACACTTCCGTGGTGTCACGCTCTTTTTGTTCTGATTTTATTCACCTCCGGTGGAGTTTGTCTTTCTTTAGATCTGATCGCTTTGTTAGAAAAAATTCGCAATTGTCCAGTGATTAACGTGAATTTTGTACCTTTCTGGTTTCACTCGGCCGTGTCCATTTTGCAGTTGTCTTTGGCTATTTTTATTTGTATCACACTGCTTCTGTTAACCTCACAACGTTCAGTCAGGAACGTACAATCAAAAGAATCACGTCACATACGGGAGCATTTAGTCGGCGCCGTCGGCTCTACGGGCCATTTTATCCCATTTCACCCGGAAAGTCATCCACCACTTATTTGGGATGGGAATGACACGTCTATTGATTTGGTTTATGTTGGACAGCAAGACGGGCAGGAAGAATCGGCAAGCTGCTGTTCCAGTGCTTGTTGTGTAAGCAAAAGCGAAGATGTCAATAGTTTATCATCCGGCCGAGGCAGAGAAACATGTTGTACTCGATGTGGATGGTTACAACCTATCTCAATTATTCTGTTGATTATTTTCCTTGGTCAGATTGCATCTTTAATCTGGTTACGTGTATTACAAACCGAAATCTCTGATCCAGACGACTATTTCTACTCACGAGTGACCAATCTATTTGTGGAATCTAAAATATCCTACTGGGGAAACCCGGAACATAAGCCAACCTATTCTCCATCACCTTTTCAAGAAATTGTCTCAACAGCCTTTTATCCGGACTCAGCATTATGTTGGCATATGATACAAGAAACTTTCCACTGCTGTGGTGCATCCTCATATACCGATTGGTTGGTGAATATCACAATGAACGCTACGGTCGATGACTATTTGAAACAACTCCCCGAAACTTGTTCATGCCCTCGAGAACAAATTGGTGATGAGGAATGCTACAAACGACCCATTGTGAAGGTTCAAGGTCAGCTTTTGTACACCACCGGATGCATTCAACCTCTGTCGAGGAAACTTTCTAATTTATACACCTCGGGTATTGTTGTAATACCGTGTACAGTGTGTCTACTCCTGATCAGTTTTCTGTGCGACCTTATATACACATTGCATACAGCTCACCTGGTGCTTCAACTGCAAGAGTGAAATCCAGCAAATTTATATCACAGAGATACTGATAGAAATCTTTGGCTGATTTTAATTCGAACCTGCGACTGAAGCCCCTAATACTAATACTAATACTAATACTTTTAACTGGAAACATATTTACAGTAGCCGCCAATCAATTTTGTTAATGATGTGCCTACTGAAAACAAACATATATTACACAATGAGTTGAACCACATGGGTCAAGTTTGACCATCAAACATTCTTTGTCCGTTTTTGGAATGAAATGATGTTAGAATATTTTAGATGATCTGATTCGCTCTGGTGCTTGGAGCACATGGTTGGAATCCCATTAGAGTGAAATACTTTGGTTCTGCTAGCAATATGTTGACGCTTCTCAAACAAGTACGCCTTGCCAAACTTAGTTTTAATACTAAGCAGTCAACTGTCATGCGTAGACAATTGCTTACAAAAAGAGATCACAGACCTAATAGTTCGGGTTGCAAAGATAATTGAATCTGAGCTCATTTTTCTTATTCCAGTAGGATCCAAATTAAAGACAATTCTGAAATGTTTCACCGAAAGGCTTATAATCATGTTTTATTGAATACATAAACAAAATGTTTTAATTACTGAGGAGGAATTAGAAAACGGACAAGTGAAAACTTGAATACGGTCAAGAATATGAGAAATGAGCAGTAAACATAGGAAAGTATTATGAAAAATTGAATAAGGTACCTCACATGTTGTGATTGAATAGGATTGACATATGATGCGCAGTTGTGTTATTGTAGGTTAATTTGTATTTCAGTTGGTAGGTGGAAAAATAGAAAAACTAAGCCGTTATTGTGCAATGGATGGAGTAAATAAAATAGGCTATTTTTGCAATCCGCACCACACGAAGGAAGGATCTTTTAATTTTCTGAACAGTCATTCTATGTTCTCACCAGGTTTAAAATTATTAACTTCGTTGATGTGAAGAAGAGGATACCCCTGAAAAGTGATATAACTTCGATGGCTCTTCACAAAATGAGTTCATCTTTTTTCAAGAGTCGAAAAGGATAGTGAGAATAAACAATAATCTATAAATATCCAAAATAAATCATGAGAAACTTGTAA
>UZAN01039422.1:55716-102796 GCA_900618425.1 Echinostoma caproni | reverse complement strand
CTCGTTTACGGACACTCGCGGGGCGGTCAACCCGATATAAGTTATATCCATCCACCTGTAAAATTTCACTGGGGATTTCTTCATGTAGCCGCGATTCCTGAAGCATAATAATTCCTAGGTTTTTGTACTCCTTTTTCTCTGTGATGTCTACCACCTCCTCGACTTTTTCCAACAGAGAACGAACATTGCTTGTTAAAATGAGAGGAATTTGTATTTGACTAGTGCTGCACTGTCTGAGAGCGACTTGCCAGCCTGCTCGATGCTTTCTCTTTCCGCCGTTTTGTGTTTTGATCATCCGCTTGAATTTATTTCTCACATTATTGGAATATTTCACAAAAGCTGCAGTTCGCGCGATAACACATAACGATTTCATAAACGTGCTCGTGTAGGATAGCATTTTGTGTCCTTGAAATTGATAACAATGCGATTTGATGAAGAATAAATCCACAAAAGTGTAAATATAATTTTCGAGATAAATGACGCTGCCGAATTCAAAGGCCCCGCATAATCCCAAAAGGTTTTTTATGATCAAATTTTGAGTATGACGAACGCGTGCGATCTGCAGCGATGATAAATTAGTCTGAGATGCATTTCCTTGATGACGTACTCCGGCCAAATGGTGACCCTTACGCTTTCTTCGATAAACATATACTACTGAAGACCAACACACTGAAAACCAGGCGTTCCTCACAGGAACGTTTTTATCTCCGTTTTGTTTAAGGGCTACGATGCCTTGGAATTTCTCAAAGAACGTCTATATACAGTAATATCTACAACGTTCCCTGCAGCTGAACCTTACATTCTCACTACCACTCGGCCTTCATATTCAAACAAACAACATATTAGCCACCTAAACGGTCCCAATCCTTGGTTTTAAATCTTTTCACGTGCACTTGTGGTGTGCGATACGTTAAACACGCAACCCGGTGGTTATCAAACCGTATTGCCGAACATTGTCCTGCGGCCCTCCACGAAGGGACGGTTGAGTGCATTTGCAGCTCAGTTTTCCGTCATCTCATTATTAGTGGGCATGTCGTGAACAAACTGAATTCATTGAAAATAATGTACACTATATCCCGGAGATTCACTAAAGGAATAAAACGGCACCTTTTAACGCTGATGATGTGATTGCGATTCTCATTTCTCATCCTAAATTATGTCGGAAAAAGAAGCTAATCTAGACACTTTTGTGATCTTGACCCGGACAGCTGATTGATTGTGTATAAAACAGAGTATCAGCCTTTCTCTCCCCAAAATCTAACCGTAACCAGTATCATTTGCCACAATCTTAACAGTCAATAATTAATTTTTCTCTTCATTAACCCTGTCCTACTATATCACAAGTTTTGCACGACACAGTTTCTAGTAGATCTCACCTAACTTCATCCCAGTCTCTCGCTTGAGCTCACACATTTCATTTTAATCAGTCTATCTATCGACCGTTATTTTGACTTTTACTTTTTCCACTTACCCCTTCAAAAATGCTAGCACTGATTACCGCTAGCCTTGTCAAATTCGCTTATTCTGTTTATCCGCCTCTGTCATCCTGATAAACCGAGCTGTAATAAGCCAGTTAGGTATCAGTACTATGATAACCTTATGTATGTAACCGCCTGATGCGATATATTGAAAAGAAATTTCTTTGCGAACGTGGCTGTCTGCATTGAACAATGCACGCAGTTTACTTCCCATTAAGCGTAATCCACNATCCACAGAAACAAGTCTTCTGTCATCGCACGGTTCCCACAGGGCTTTTGAAGTCAGAGTGATTAGTCAATCTGCGCTCGGACTCTTGTGTAGTCACCATTCGGATCAGATGCAGATTGTACCTCCGGCAGTGACCATCTTCTCTTTCTTTTCTGGTTGTACCAACAATGACATTTGTGGTTACCGTGGGAGACTACTTTCGCAAATCTCGTCGCAGGGAGCCTCCTTTCTTACCCCGATTTACTCTCCTCTACTTCCGCGAATCACATCACTGGGGACGACCGGTGCATGCTGCTTCAAAAAAGTATGGTTGAATTTGTAATGCAAAACCACTTTGGTTGGAAGATCTCATACCCAAGTCTTGCAAGTTACTGAATGTATGAAATGAAGGATCATCCATTCGGAATAAAACTACTGTTAGCGGAATTTTCGATATTTATTTTTTCCCAAATTTCAAAAGGACATACCGAAAAACCGAAAAACAATAATTGGAAATAGAATATCATATTCAACTAAGAAGATAAAGTGAAATGAGACTTTCTTCTGATAGTGGCAAACAACATCGTGTATGTGTATTAAGCTTATCGGCCGATCTTTCATATTTTGGCGAACGTGTTTTCCGCAAGGTGATCTTTACCTTCGCGTTTTTCTCACTAAAAAGAAACAAATCATCTTGGACATCCATTTATCTTACACATGCGTTACGTTCAGATGAAGAAGAATGTGATATACGCTTGCCTAATCACGGTTCCGCACTAAGAGTGCTTTGTGTTGTTCTGAATGATAGCTCTCTCGCAGACATAAATCAACGCCTGTATCCCATTTACAGCACACGTCATGTTATCGCTGGAGAAACGTTATTTGATTCGAAAAATACCTCAAGGAATTACTAAAGACTGATTCACTATTTGAATTTGCACATATGAAAAGCCACACCGATACTTTTTTTCATCTCATGAAAAGCGTCAGAAGTAAAACTTCAAGGACAAATGTTGACGAACAAACGTATCTTAAATGATTCTTCAAATACCAAATGCCACATTTTACAGTGCAACAATTTGCTGAGAAATGAAACGATATACACATCGAAGTAACTTAAGGCTCCTGGTACAGGTGAATCAGGTGAAATACTGTGAACGGTTTTGGTTTTGTGAGATATGATATGAGGTCGTATGTTTCATATGACCATGTATTCTCATTTGGGCATGTATGTATTCTCAGACTCATTGGCTCTACGCGTGTAACTGATATGAACAAACTTAATCATGGCTGGCAAACTGGTTCCGTCTCACACCAGTTCACCTACCGGTGCTTTGACGAATACATGGGCAGAGCAAGCTGTCAACCCTAAAAAAAATTGTTGAACACATCCCAACCAGGATGGTGAAATCAATGGCGCAACCGATAATCGATGGCCAAATGGTCACAAGGAATCCAGAGTCAACTGTTGCAAAACGTATCATGAAAACAAGACACACACTAGATCCCAATTCGTCTTTCAAATCTCTATTACATGATCACCGTGTTAGACTTTTGGCAATCAGTGAAGCGCTGCTTATTCGATTACATCGACCGACCTTGTACGCATCAAAGGCTTTAGACGATTAATCTACTTACCGCGGTGACCTTCTACTTCTGTAGTAATCTTTTTGTGCTTGTACACGTCACCCCAATTGAACACCCTATGTGCTACATACCTACTTGTTTGTTTTAAGTCAGCGATGGAGAAGTTGAAATGAAATTTTAACATCTCGCAACATTTGTGTTCTTACTCTATCGATGAGATGGATAAGGGGGCTGATTGGTTCATGTTCGTATTTTCTTTTTGTTTTCATTTGGCAAGTTGATCACGCAAATAAAAGTAACAGTACAATTACACATTATACATCTCACGTCTATACTACTGCACTCATAATCGTAAATTGAGAGATGCACGAGAAGATTTTTCGCATCCTGGTTACAATCAAAAGCGATGTAAGCATTCGGATGCAATTCTTATTCGTGTATGGGAAACAGTATAACGTTTATCTTATAAATGCTTTAAATATCATTTATATGAGCGATATACGTACTTAAACGTTTCTCGTGAAGCGTCACTAGAAGCGCTTCAGAGAATGTAGCAGATTGTGATGATGTGGACTAGGACCAGGTGGCAATTTTTAACCGGTTAAGAGCAATGAAAAAATATGAAGTTCGTATTACATTATTTACGTTCAACTTCAACGTCGATATCTGTGGATTAAATCCGGGATCCCACAGGTAGAACGCAAGCCCAAGGTGATGATCGTAGCCTACCACAGAGCGACAGGTTACAGTTTTCGGACAACTGTGATGAATTTCCGGGCGACGTCAGCAAAGCACGTACGTGTCACAGCTTCTGGACTACAGACCATAGACCGATTGTACCTACTCGACCGTCAGGTAGAAGATCCGGTCGTTTTTCAGTTTTCGTTTAAACGAAATAGCATAACCGATCTATGCGAGTTCAATTCGGGTAGCGCACCACGATCATTTCATCACTAGCCTTCAGAATGATGGCTGGGTTGAAGATATTCCAAACAGGGTGGTTTATTGAGTGATAGGAAAATGAAACGACAAAATTCACCATACAATCAAATCAAATCCTCCATCACCGTCATGTTTATATTGTTTGTTATACCATATTTATATGATACCACCTCCGTTGCTGTACAAACCATTTTTCCCAATGAACTGTAACTCTGATGAAACCAGGTAAATACTTCTCTGCACCATGCTTCATCAACCAATTAAAGCCTTTTTGGATCAACTGAAGAATCTGTTAGCCCCTAAGTTTGTCAGAAATATCAACTGCTCTTAACTGGGAATGTTTGACAACATTCCAAACTACTTAAGGAGAAAGTTGACTCAATTCATATATCATATCATATTCATGTCCTGACGGCATGAAGTAGGTATAGCCTTGGCCTTGGCACACTAAGTGGTGGCCTTAGGTCAAAAGATGGATCAACCACAGTTATTATGCTTTGTGATGTGTTAGTCTTAAACAGTGATTCGGCATACAATTAGGATTTATCAACTACTCAGAAGAAACTTACTGGGACGAAGAGTCTATCAGGGATTAAACGAAACCCGTACAACGGTGAACACAGAAATTACAGATAGACAGAGAGATTCACACTCACGAAATTCCATTCGAATCGTGAAATCATACATAGTCAATTTGTAATTTTTTCACGAAGTACATGATTGAAGGGAATTTCGATCGTAGTACTTTTCTCTTAACTGCTTACACTTCCTCACTGGATCAAAGTACTCAATCTTCAGTAATGAATGTTGTTGAGTAAAATTGTTTCAAGCAAACCTGTTACACCAAATCAAGAAAATTGGTCGGTTTACGTTTTCGAGATCAGTACATAACTGTCCATGGGTCAAAATCACGGTTAGTTTGCTCATTTTCTTCATTACCGCTTTGGGTAACCATATAGCTAATTTCATAATGTCACCGTTGAATGAGTTGGTAATTGTGCGATTGTCATATTTAGCCATTTTAGCCGTTTATCTAACTGAAGGATTCGATTGATGCATCCTATAAAGCCATTTCTAAGATGACATTTCTGTGGTCGGAGTGAGTAAACATATTTGACCGTGATGCGTTGTACCCCACAGTGGGCGTAGTTACCATTTGACAGCTTGCATTTTGTTCAAAAGTAATTACGATGTCAGTGTGATCGACAAGACTTCGAGTATGGTAATAATTCTGCTTTGATCCACTTAGGACAACTCCCTCATTTATAGAAATAAAACACTGTATGTTTCGCCCTGATAATGCACATACCAAACCATTCAGACATCAGTTTGCAAATGAGTATTTTAAGTTAGAGAGTCCGGAGGAGGGCACTTCTGTCAGCTCCTGAGACCCACCCATGAGTAGCACTCGAAATACCTGATAACGACGGACACACCTTTGTGATGATTTTGTTGTCAGGCGATTGAAATCATTTATTGAGTAAAATATCTACTGAATTTAGGATAGGAGCACAAGCTTTGTTTGATCAAACGTTCCTGCGACCAACGCAACAAAAGGGATTACAGAGTAAGTATTTCCGATTGTTTGTGTGAGCGTCTTACGCAAGTGTGTGCATACATACTCACCAACTGTTGACGACCCCGAGTGTTTACTCGATAACGAGTGATGTGACTGTTGCATCCCGTATGAGTCAGTAAGTACGCAAGTAGTGAATTAAGTAGTAATTATATTTCCAGTATGTAAACGCAAACGTAGCCGGTGAGCAAGCAGTGCGTCAACACGCAGACAGGCAGGCACAGAACTGGCGAAAGTCTTACCAAAAGGAATGTCGTCACGCTGGGCAGTCAACGAACCAATCAATGAGGTGAGATCAATACTGACCTCTGATTCGCTGAGGTGGATCGACCTTGTAACAGGGTAAGTCCGCATGACGTGCGTCCGTGCGTGTGGTGGCAGGCCGCAACGGTCAAACACGTGATGCACGGTAAACGTTTCACTCGACCGCAGGCCACAACAGTGACCAACTGATTTCAATGGATGTTCAATACCTCGTGATTGGTTCTCTTGATATCAGAGTCTGAAACTCCTGATCCACTCATGCATCGATTCGTATCTCCCATTTAGCTTAACACAAAACCCCAAAAAGAAATGAATATAGAATACCATTTAAGGAAATGTGGGATACGGATAGTGTGGGTTGCTTTCAATGATATAACCGCCTGGGTGCGGGCTACATTTACTGACGATGAAGTGAGACACATGTACAGAATATAATCTACTGATTTTCATACAGTAGTGCGGACAAATTTTATTTGTTGGCCACTGCAGTGAAGGTCACTCAGTTGAAGCACGTTTGATGTTGAACATATTTCTGTCCAAAGACGAGGAAAACAAAAGGTACGTTGTCTAATAATTGGTGGAAGTGATAAATTATCAAACTATATTGCCGATAATGAAGTGGGCTGATCACCGAAGTTAAGTAGCATGTATAGATTTTCAGAATACGGGAAATATGACGGGGTTCCGAACGTCAGTAAATGTCAAGCAATTAACACGATGCTTTACATTTTTGAGTTCTGTTCATCGTAGACCTTAAATGACATTCGTGAAGGAATTCGCTACCCTAAATTCGTAATAGCTATTTTTAATTCGCATTTGGTTGTAGAACCATTTAGTCAAAATATCAACAGTTAACGTTATGAGACTGCGATTCGGGTGTTTGAAACGCAACTACTAGGTTTCTGCTCCTACAACCTGAGTATGCTTGCACATGTTTGCACTTGTTAGAGCCATGTATATCGGCCCAACATGACTAGATGCCGGATTGTCGGGGTTTATAAACAACACCTGCCCCGGTTGAATACCACTGAAATAAGCTGTTACAGTTGTCATGGTTTCAGACCTTAGCGAATAAAATGGCCCCATTCAGTTGGGAATAATGTGCGGTGATTGCAGTTCCGAATGCAGATGTTGTTGTTGGTNTGTTGGTGTGTACTCCAAGCTAAAAGTGTTCTTCGTAAACGACTTGTAGACAGGCCAGGCAACATTATTGCTTTCTCGGAGTTGTACTGATGATGCTGCCTAGCCTAGATGGGAAACGTCTACGAACAACATTTCTTGCTTGGAGGACACACCAACACCAACGCTCTTTCAAATATTTATTCATACTTTTGTAACCATGAAACGTTTGAGTTTGCAAAGAATAAAAGATCTCACGGTAAAGGGAAACTGGATTTAGTAATAAGATGGCCAGATATATCTGCATCATAGTTGGCACACATTTATCAATTCAATAGTTGTAGAGTCCATTTGAACTTCATTTGAACTTGGATGCTATGCTGAAGGCAGTTCTCAACAAGGATGAATACAGCACCAGGTTGGATCACTATTCACTAGTCTTATGACATGTTTGACAAAGATCACATTGATAGTAAAGTATCATTCCTCGACAGATCCAAATTTCGAAAGCTGATAAACGAGGCGTCCCTCGGCTTACAGCCGCGAACAACAAAGTCACTGTGAGCACCTCTGAAAACAAAGCACAACAAAGGAGAACACGGAAAAATTAATTGCCGCGGAGGTTTTGCATTCTTTGAATGAATAAATAATTGAAAGTTGTGATGTTGTGAAGAAAGTTCAGTTAAAACAGATGAAGTTTTGTTGATATTGCTATGCTTTATTGGTAGCTGCCGCACAGTCAGAGGGACCATCACGTCACTTACTTTTAGTTCACCTACCCTTATATCATTGCAAGCACTAATGGCTTAATGACAAGGTTGTTTTCTGGCCCAAAAAAGCTGAATGAAATCAAGGTTACGATCATTTTTATCCATGTATTTGTCTACTAGTGTATACATACATGATATTGGCATTATACACAATGAGAATGGAACATTGTCCTATAATGTGCCTGTAATTAGGGGCATCACGTTAAAAATACGCAGGGCGCACTTCGCAATGTGATTATAATAATCACCTACCTCGCAATAGAGCGCAACTTTTGGCACTTCGGAATACTGTTTTCTTGCAGTTACTCGATTTGATTATCGAATTTTACCCCTAGATTAACGTTTTGCATGGAAACTGTGCAATTCGTTGGTTTGCGCTTATTCTTATCTGACCGTTCAAGGTTCTTAATACCACTTTCATGGAAAACATTCTAGTGAAAAGATTAACTATGACCTTTAATTTATGATCTCAAGGTATTTTGGTTTCCTTTCATCATTTTCATATGGATGAAAAGCAATAAACACATATGATGCAACCACGTATTGCAACTAACACAACGCGATTTACTGCTGAGATTTTATGGTGAACCAATGGGAAATTAGATTGAACCTTCTAAACGTGTAGCTAACAGCTATCACGCCTCTGAACAGTCTTACACGGTTGCTATCTGCTTAAGTATATTTGAGGATTTTCAGATATTCATCAGCAACAACCTTTCAAAATAAATAATAGTCACAAGTGACTATATCTGACAGGAGACCTCAAATACAGTGGCTGCTAAAAAATTTCGGTGTACACTAAGTTAGGTTTACCCAAATGTCATAGACTGATTTACGTTCAGCTTGAAGTTTAATATACTTCTACTTAATGCTGAACTTCACAGGTGCCAGATTGGCTCAACTCCTGATAATAACCTAGGGACACTACGTAACGAGATTTTCATCGTTTATTCGTTCTACGGTAACACCATAAAGTAGATTGGATACACAAATACTTTTCAGGGGCTTCAAAATAATCATGTTTTCTGCCTCCTATTATCGTACGTATGTTTTGATCATCAGTGGTTACTTACAATATATGTTAGCAAAATCATTATTGAGGTGTTGGGTTGAAATAAAAATCAATCTGAGACGAAGACCCACAAGATGTGGAGTTAAGTATCAATACCCTTTTTTCTTCTCTCCCCGTCTCTTTCTCTAAGTTCCTGTGATCGACCTGAATCATTTCCCAAAATCTATCAGGAACGTTCTTTTGCCAATAGCAGGAAAGAACTTCCACGTACGCAATAGAATGTTCTGCACTCAAACAGAGGGATTGATATTTGTTCTAAATTCCATGTTATACGATCATCCCAGTCCACAAGAAAATTAATCCGAGAAGAGTTTGGTAGACTGATGGAATATCTTTGCGCGTGATGCAAAACTGTAGTGTTTGTTTGCTTAACCAAGGAATCATTATTTCTTACACGCGATCTTTGCAAATGTGGGCATAACAACAAATATATTGAATTTTAAAGGTTTACACATACATGGTAGGGCCAGTGGTATTATCGCAGCATACACTGCAAACTATAACTCTTCATCTCGCATTACTCTTTCATGTATGAAAAGAAAACAAGAAAGCTTCTTTGCATTCTGCTTAAATACCAGACCTCAACATATTTAGGTAATAATCTACACGTTTACATTAAGCATTCATGTGAGAACCAGGTATCGAGCTTTCTTAGAATAATTATATTCTCTTTTAGAGTAAGAGTGTTTTATGGAATTAATATATCACGTTTACCGTTAATTTGAACTACTAGGACGTCCTGTAAAACTCACCGCGTCGGTTTGCGTTGTGTTGTGTTTCGCTTTGCTGAGGCTGTTTTCCCCATGAGAGAAATCATTCTATTAGATAAGTAAAGTGAGTAGTCATTACGCCGAGCCAGCTCCTGTCTTCGTAATTGCGTAGCGCGACGTTGTCGCTGCATTTCATCACACATCTGAATAAGTGGTGGAAAGAAAATATCGTGTGTGGTGAAGCACTGAAAAGGAGTTAGTTAGAACTACAAAATACTTCGGTGCGTATTTTCTGATCAAATGGAACATGCAGAAAACCTCATTCCCGTTTATTCATCTAGTTACGGCTGAAGGATATGAATAATTTCTGTCAGATGCACGTTAACGCCGACACGCGTGGCCACGTGAATAAGTATAAACAAACTCTTAAGTAGATGACAAGTTATCAGACAAATGAATACATGCATTAAACCTATCACTAAGAGGAGCATGATAAAGGAAGATCTAAGGTCACCTGAACCAAGACAAGAAACGCAAACAGTTGAATAAGGCGTGAATGGAGCGCTCTAGCAGTGTGCCTCCCCCGGCTCCAACTAGGGATGGCTGTTTAAAACGATTGATGAACAGCATGGTTTTGATTTGCCTCACGTCCCTATTACTGTGGAGGCATTACAATATCAGTAGCTACAGGGCCGCATCAAGGGAAAAGAGTCATTTATAATTCAATTCAATCAACAGTCATGTCATGAGTGGGTAGTAATTCAATTTTTTGAAACATTACCTGACAGGAGAGTGAATCACCTAAGAACTGATGGTTAATCCACTTGGCCATAAAACATCCGGCCGAAAATTCTTTGACGTTTACCAAATCATCGAAAAATTCGTGTTGCAACATTGATCACAAAATTCAACACAACAATTAGAAGATTTTTCCAACTCATTACCCCGTAGATGGCTTATCATCTTTTCTGTTTGCCTTCACTGAACTCTGTTTTATTTACCTGTGAGAAGACTTGACCATGAGATCACATACATTTTTGGTTTTCATCAATTTATATAATCCGCGATTTCATTAGTAACGTTCTCGTGTATTCCGTAAAATTTGAAAGGTTTTAACGGTTTGTGGATTGCATCTGTAACGCTTGGCACCCGCGCCTGCTACCTTTTATTGTGTGCGTTTCCATCTCCATGGACCTTTTTGGGTTATTGGCATTTTATTTGCTTTACCCTTCAGTTTTTTTCGTAACACCGACCTGTCTGCCGGTGTTTCCTCTCCATCCCATATCCAGGTGGCCTCACCACCCAACCGCCGTTCCTCGTCGCCGATCATCGCTGTGAGGAATCCGAGAATACGAGCTGAGGGACATCGTGTCGGGCATCTCTGTTCACTCCGCCGTGCTGCGATAGCCCGGAATACGTTAGCATTGTACATACAATCCATCATATTCCTAGCAGATGATCACATACCTAACGTGATGAGTGCATTATACTGAGTAGTACAGCTGATCTTTCAGAATATGATTTTTTCCTATACAGCGACTGTTTACGACTCGAGTTCATTTTGACATGAGATCATAAATAACAACACTAGTCACATCTAATGCTTACTTTTTCCTTTCTTTCATTCTGCTTTATTTTTTGATGCAGTGCCAGAACATTTTCACGGTCTCGGGTCATCCTGTATTCTTTTTCCCGTTCTTGAACGATCCATTTAATATCCTCACAAGAATTTCGGCAATGATCTGTACGTTCGATATTTTTTGAGGACTGAATGCACTCTTTATGTTCTGTGCTCGCACGACGTAATGAGCAGTTCCATTTTTGAAGTAAGTGGATGGCAGTTAGTAGCTATAGGAAATACACATTTGGATCAAAAAGAAAAATGATCGTCGTAGCAAGAAAAAAATCAATAGGATCACTTCGATATATTACGATAACCGAGCTTAACGTGCATAGGACTTCAGTAACTCAGTGATGGAACTTCGTCCGGGGTTCTTTAAGTAAACGTGGATAAAAATATGTTCTGGTGTACATATGCAGCCAGGTGCTCTAATTCGGTAAGACACTTTTGCCTTGCAATTGACTGAACATTAACTAATGTGAAATGAACATAACGTTTTTAGATACGATTGAATACACAATATATTCGAATGAATGAGATAAGTCTTAACAGTATAACGCCGAAGGACCCTCGTAAATGACCATGGGAAGAACAACGTAATTTTATTTTTCTCTTATAGATTGATTATTTAAAGATTAACCAGCCGCAATGTTGTTTGCATAGAATCGATTTGATCGTATCGCCCATCATGAGTGAAGCTCCGCTAAGGTGGATGTGTGAGCTCAACAAGAGAGATAATAACCCTGATAAGTCGTGCGCATATAGGTTATAGTTCATATATTTACGCTACCCAAAAGATTGAAATAATGTAATTTGTACTTATAGCCTAACGGGTATCATCGTGTGTAGTGACAGATATTTTCCATGCACACCATCAGAAACCTTGTAATGAAAAAAGCAATTGAACATTTTTAACTAGGATGCATCTGTCTTAATTCCTGGAGATGTTGACTAATTTCATTGAGAGATTGATAGTATCTACGCGATTCAAGCAGTCTGTATTCCAATAAATGGGTTTTAACTTTTTGTATCTTCTGAAACATGACTAATAACAGACTGTTTTAAACATTGGGATACATAGATTGGGTTTGCATGAAATAATAATTTTTTCAGGTAAAACAATATAAACTACGCATTTTTGCTTTATTTACTCTTCCTTTCTGAGTACAAAATTTTACAAATATTAAAAAAACCATAATCATCATCGGATGTGTTTATTGCAGCCTATGAGATGTCGTCAAATAAAAAAAATAATTTGATGGGAAAACTTTTATTCGCCATACCGCTTAGAGGTGTTCACAATGATAGGCGGATACAGAGCAGGTTTAAACAGGCGATTAAAGAACCTATAATTCTACCTTGTTTAAATGCTGGTTCTGTTGTAATAGTTAACTTATAGGGACCTTGTATAAGAGTACACCAATAATAATTTAATGGTTACCGGGAGGGTTGCTCATTAGAATAACGCACCACAAGACGTATGAGGAAAAGTGTTCCATACATGCGAATAAAGGTAATAAAAGCGCAATATACCTGACGACAATCAATCAATCAATAAATAAAAATGCACCAAAGGCTAGTTCAGAGTAGTTCCTTTGGAGCAAAACAGAGGACAAGTTTGGAAAACATCTCAGGGATAGATTTTCTATTCATATGTTGGACATTTTACAGACATTTTGCATTTTGACTGCCGATTTGCAAACCAAACTAAATCCATTCTTGTCGGAGTAATTTTGTCAATAGAATGGTTCAGCAAATAGTAATCGAAGAGGTATTTTTATATAAAGTTGAATATATTTTAAGCACATATGCATTTTCATTCATTCGTACGCAGAACTTGCCAGATTGTATAAATCCTAAAAGATGGTCTTCAGTATGAATTGAACGAATTTCTAATATCCTTACTAGACAAAGCACTGAAGCTGAAACATGTAAAATACCTCTGGAATGAAACTTAATAGGATAGCGACAGCATGTGTTCAGTGTTGCTTGTCTAAACAGCGGGGTTTCGCACTGGGGCCGCAAGAGTAAATCTACAAGGATGAAATTCAAGTGTTTGAAATACAGTAACTGTGCTAAAAATCAGTCCATGTTACCATGCGAACGAGAGTTCCAATTTTTGTGAATATTTTATTGAAATGCACCGTGATGATAATGTTCTGCAGCAAAAAGTTGAAGAGGTGAGTTCGTTTTCATTTTCAAATTTTGTAGTGCTGTAGAATTTTAGGTTTTACTCATCGGTCGATGCCGGATAAAGACGAAATCCATTCAAGGTTGTTTAATTAAATAAGGCTATAAAATGACAGGTCTCATGAGAAGTAGTTAAGAGCATCCCAGAATCACTAGCAAAATGCCTTCAAACAGACGTTCATCAGACAGACTAATCACAGCTGCACTCTATTAATCCTACTTACCACTTCATTTCCACAAAAACAATCATTTTAGGAGGTAACTGTAATACTGATTAACCTTGCTGAGTTTGTGCGACATAGGTGATATGCAGCGTTCCAGCTTTCCTTTACAACTGATCGATGTAAAATGATATAATTTGGTTATTTATGCATATTTATTTTGCCTCAAAGAGTACTGTTAGTTTGATATTCCAAAAGATATTATTGAGTAAAAATGAAACCTTACGCACAGAAACAAGTAATCATGAAACACATTTTTCTCGAGGTTAACCTCTCACTCCGTAATTGTTATATGCTCCATAACTTCCGCTTCGATGGGTGTACAACCAATTTGATCGCCCTATCCATCTCGTTCAGCAAGTATTGTCTAATACATCTGCAGTAAGGTAGTACTGACATTAGTAACTAGTAGTATATTGGGTGTGCGCATGAAGGAGCGGTTATGGAATTCTCACTCTTTTTGAAGATGATCACCGTATCTCGGAGTAGATTAGTGACTTCAACAGTGTAACCGAATATCGTCAAGTTTTGGCGTACCGTCACAATCCTTTATGTTTCGCGAAGCCTCACCAACTGGAAAATGTTTGCATTCTAACACAAGAATTAATTTGCACGCAAGCACTAACACATCACTTTGAATGAATATCGGTTGTTGGTATGTATCAAATTTTATTCTGACTCATCGTCTGGTTGCCTTTAGCACGAGTTCAATCCTGTCGCTTTCTAAGACGACCGAAAAAGTCTGGAGCCATACATACACTAGGCATACTTCGGATGAGATTGCGGCTGATTGCGTTGCCACGTGACATGGTTTACTTATAAAATACACTGACAAAATGACTCACATTCTAGGTTTGCTTGTGACTCACTGACTTCGTAGCATTTTTTCGGAAATTAAAACTGATTTTCAGGACTATTTTCACTAAAGATGTTGGCATTTCATTACCGCCTATCTCAGAATAAAAAACGGTCGTGATTCAAAACTTAACAACGATAAAAGACACTACATCAATTAATGTGCATTATAACCAAATATTCGGATTGCTATCGAAGCGAAAATAGTGCTGAGAAGACCATAAAGTGAAGTAGGCTTCAAAATGTCTTTTCACCTTCTAAATCAGCTCCAGAGCAAAAGAACAGTTTTCACAGCAAGAATCAGAGTTTAGTGGAGTCAATCCCTTTTTCACGCACAACCGCTTCATCAGTACAATTGTGCAAACCACCCACACTAACCATTTGTTTGATAAATAGTGTGTCGCATCACGGCTTATCCACTACTGATCAATGGGGTGACTGTAAGAGTTTGTATAATTATCTTCAATTTTGAATGAGAGTTACTCGATCCCATCCCGAATGGTTTTCATGCTAACCGGCATCTATTTGCATAGAAACATATCGGCAACTGAAACGATGAATACTATTCACAGTAATATGTTTAAACAACAGTTGGTTCTATGAAAATTTGTTTGCACGGTTTAATAATTGTTACGCGTAAACTCATTCGCAAAATGTGTTTGATTTACATGACGACAAAGGTATTATAAGCATAGAGATACGTAAGAAATATAAGACAATTAAGTCTATTAATCGCAAAATACTAAAGAAAAGAAAATGTTGGTTTGGTTAAATGGGTGGACATATTTCTATTTATGTGTACAATTCTGTTTTTGGCTTCCAGTAAACATCCAGTTGTTTGCAGAACACAGACGGTGGTTTCACAACTTACTTGCCACATGAGTTTAGGATGAAACACAAATCGTTAGTTATGAGCTGACAATTAGCATTTGGCCTCTAATTTGGTAAACTTTAAACCAAGCTTCTCATACTAACCACCGTTAACCAGAATGCAATCATAAAAAGCAATTTTTTCGAATTCAACGTGTTCTGTTCAACAAAATATGCACAATGCAAATATATTCCAACTTTCGTGAAGCATGTTCAAACCCGTTTCATTCGCTGTATGATATACTAATTTCGATACACTCATGTGGCTTTCGAACAATGTCGATATACAGATCATGTATGCTGCCAGTCAACCCCAGCAGCTAGATAACAGTTTTCGGTAATTTTATTATCTGTAATAAGCAATGTCCGTTGCACTCCTCAGTCTCGTCACTTATGAAATGCAAAGCCGTGGCGTTTGTTATGATCAACATCCCGGGTCAATTAGTTGACCTCTCAATTCCAATCACCGATCGCATTGATTACTGTCCCTTAACACCACCTCCAAAATAATTCCCTCCTTCCTAGTTGGTTCATGAAGCCATTGATTCAATCCTATTTCTGTATTCAGATAATAAGGAATAAGTAATAATAAGTTACTAAATAAATTTACTAATCTCTCTTGAAACATGACACAAAGCGTTATTCTGAAAAACGATAACTTTTCCAGGCGATTGTTTTTCATGAAACCTTATGAAACCTTATTTAATGCAATTTCTCTTTTGGTTGTGAAAGAATTTCATTTGGTTATCCAGTAGCGTTGCCATAATGGATTATACATTAGATAAAATAATGCGTCATTACAAATAACCTAGATGGTAAGGGTTGACGGAAATAATTTGGGATAATTCTTGAGTCATTTTTATTAGAAAGTATTGCGTTGTCATATTTGATACAGTTTGCGATTCTCATGTTCAGATCATTTATTCTTGGCACTCAAGGTCAGGCACGTTTAATTGACAATCATGCAGCTCAGAAACTACGTACATCGAAGTAGACAAGATATAAATTATTGTCCATATCTAAAGCATTAATATGGGTGATAAATATCATGAAACTTCCTTTGATCTGAAAGAAAATATTTTAGTGCATCACAATCGGCCAGTACTGTATATAAACGTTTAGTCATACGTCAGCTGCTTCATTTGCAACTTTCAGAACCTAAATCATGTGATGGGTTGTTCTTCCTGTTTTATATGATTTGCACTGAACTAATATGATTTATGTTGCTTTAGGAGCAGAGAGAAACGTTGATCAGTACTTGGGAGTATGAAAATCACATAAAACGTAGTAAACTTAATAGCTTTCCTTCATCTTATTATCATCTGGCACGTGAAAGTGATCAAGCGCCAACGGAACCAATCAGTCTGAAATTGGGCAATGAGAATCAATAGTAAATTTATCACAGCAATAATCACTAATTTCTTCTACGTAGTAGTCAGATTTTTAGTTTTCCTTGGAGCCATATTGGTTAAAGTTGGTTCGTACTGGGGTAGCCCGTAATTTGTTTCAAGTTACTTCGTTCCTAAGCAATTTGAAGCCAGTTATTGTTTTTTCAAACGGTTTTACCGACGGTTGACTTTCCTAAAGTTATGCCATTATTACGCCAAACAGTTCCCGAACGTATACGTCATCCAGCCCTTCATGATAATCCATCAGGTGGACTCGACTAATGCTCGTTATACCAAACGCGCTTGGCACGAGTTATTTGTCTGATTTAGATATCTAATACGGTCTCATGTAAGAAACTTGCTGATGTTAAATGTGTGATTTTCGTCATTCTTCTTTGCTTAAGTAAAACACGACTATGCCGAGAACAGTCACATAATAGGTGATTAGATGAACATACCAGAAATACGCTTTCATAGTACACAGAAAACGGGGTGTTATTGGATCTGCCAATGAAAGTAATTATCATTTGCTAATATTAGCAGATTCATTTGGAACACTTGAGCATGCCTCAAATTTTATTATTATTTATTATTATTATTATTATTCATTTATTATTATGTTATACTTGGATATAATTTCACCTCACCCTATTCACAGGATCTTTCACCAAGTGATCTCGATTTTCCTGGATGTAGTTACAGGTTTTCCTCGTTTTGCATAAATCTTCCTCTGTGTCTTCCAGTTTGCGACTGAAACATGTCTTCTCTGTTATGTGCCTGACCAAGGGAAGACTGCTTTGCAATTCGCTCTTGGCACTGCGCGTGATGATCGTTTTAGGCTAAAAGGATAAAACGGGTTTTGCTCCCATTAACTAATTAAATGGACAGATAAACAAAAGATTAGTATATGCACTGACTCAAGGGATAATAAGTATAGAAAGAAACGAGGAAAAATAATTGGAAGCAAATCCTTGAAAATGAGAGCAAACACTTGAATCCTTTGGTGTGGTATCTGATGAATGTCTGTATATCACAGTAAGGATTCTGAATGTTCCCCATAGTGTTGTTTGCTAACTTGCCGTAACCCTGTTGTGCAACACCGTCAGTAGAAGATTTGGGTAGCACCAGCGATCCAACTGATAAAGTTCTTTTAGCAGGTTGTGATTGGCTGCTGGGGAACTTCAATCCCGTTAACCTATTCTATATGCTGTTATTTACTTGAATAGTTTCCTGCTAACGGTTGGCTATTTGAGTCTATCTCTGAAATTTGTCACGACATGTTTTACTAGTTTGCCAACTAGTATAAACATATTTTAAAACGGAGTATTCAGATGCAGTATGTCCGTGTAACTGATGCTTTCCTAATGAACACAGATAGAGCGTCTATTCCATTCGTCTCAAAATAAGGATTGCCAAAACATCAATATATGCTTTTGGAATCATTCTCAAACTTAAACATTCAATCAGCCTAAGGCGAAACCTTTGAACTAAAAAAACTGATGTATTCAAAGATCAATTCGGTTTCTTAGATTATGTACCCGATTATACCTGATGTTGGTTGATAGGGCCGGTGCTACCACAGTTTCTTCAGATAAGCTGATATCAACTGAAGTTAGCAGGCCAGCAGTAATCACGGAACCCGAATTCACTTTGAAGAAAGAACAAAACAATTAATCAATTAATGAATTCAGCGGCTTGCACAAGAAACGTCCCCTTAAATATGGGTTATAACAAAACTGCGTTTTCTTGACCTTTTGCGGACTGAAGAGGCGCAATTATGCACCGCCGTATACCGAAAGCGAACCCAAATGGATCAGATAGTTGACTTCCAGAGAAACAACTAAGCTTGTTCTGTGCGATAAAAGCAACACGTTCGTTTCGAACAGAGTGCTACACTTGTACTGTTATTGATACCTCTTCAATGTCTGCAATGTTCACAATTCGCAAAGCTCCCGCTCCATGAACCATTAGTTGTCATCCGCTTCGTTTTCACTTAATAACACATGACAAAGAAAGTTGGAGTTTGCAGTAGGTTAGTTACACGATTGCCAGGCATAAAATATAACGTTATGAATGTGTAGTCTTTAATAATTTTGCTAAAATGCCTATTTATCAAGTCTGATACACCGAAACGGTCCTGATGATCAAGTTAGATGTCAAGTATCTTAAGTGCTTCACATCACGAGATTAAAGCACATAGCGTTTGATGCACACGCAGTTACTTAATAGTAAAGAATCCTATCAAACCTCCCCCGATTTCAATACCGTTCCGTTTGTGAAAGAACAGAAGTTTGTTGGAAACTCTTTAAGTTATCATTCATTTCTTTAACTTGATCCTTTTAAAAACTGTCATTGTTCATCCTACAATTTTTGATTGGTTCAGTACATACGAGAAGAACCTAGTGCTCTAGCAAGAACGGTGCAGATTAATATAAGATGAAAACCTAACAAAAAATCCTAGCATTCTGTATTTCTTGATTGTACCTAGCATTTACTTAATATTGTGACAAGATAATATCATGTTTAAGGCAAAATTGTGAAACGTGTAAAACGTTTTTTTCATTGTAAAAAATTGAACACATTAAATGCAAACTACGGAATTCATCTAACACGAGCCTCCGATTTGATTCATTTTTCTAACTGCACGTCAGTGTAGTACGTGCCCGGTATTCTAGATCGTGTGTTCCTGTGAGGTCTGTCTACATTTTCACTCAGGGTGCCGGTTCAGTATCATCAGCTGGCAATACATCAATAATGGTTGTTAAAAACAACTGAAAGATTGTCAATTTTCTGGGATAACCGGGAATTATTCGGAAGTTGTTTTCTCCTTGTGGAGTTCTACAGTTAGTTAGTTGAAGCTGAATACTAAGTACTGAAACAGAGCCTGTTGTCAGCAAGCTTAATGGTGTGGTGTGGTATTTGATAAAGGCATTAAACACTTTTGTTGCATTTTGAATAGTAACTCGTCAACTATGTCCAACATATTTATGTTTCAGTTAACAATGTTGATCCTCACCACATTGCGTTGGTATTACTCTGCTCTCATAGGAATCAGCATCTGTCAATAAAGACTATGTTGTTTACTGCAATTGTAAAACCGATTCGTTTTTTATTTCATCAAGTAGAAAACGGAAATAGTCTTCATTTGAATGAAGCGTACGCTGAAAATCGAATAAGCATGTCACTAAGCGAGGAAGCCTCGGCCTGTCGTCAATGAACTGTTTAAGGATAGCACAGCTGAGTGCTACCGAGTGCACCTCCAGGTCGCGGATAGGACAACGGCCAAATAGGTGGTTAACCGTGTATAGGTGGGGCTACCTAACTGAATAATCGGTCGTGGGTGATCAGCGACCATGCTAGAAGACGTAGTGGGGTTCCCGGCTGGCAGCCGATATCCCTTTCAAATGCCATCAATGTGTAGTGTGCCCGATTGTACGGTGAAAGCCGGACAATAACAGATATTTCCCGGACACTAGTTTTCTTCCATAATCTAAATGTATGATCAGATTTTTATTACAGTACCAATCCAATGTGACGTTTGTTTTACACGATCGATGAACAGCTTTATCCTTCCACGAGAAAACTTTCACTTTTTCCTTTCGATTCGTGCCGTAACGTAAATTCTCGTTAGCAGGTACCGGTACGTTCCCTGTGCCACGGAACCCCAATACGCGTCTACAACAACCACAAGGCTTCTGGTTTAACCAGTGGTAACTTGGTTGTTTGCGAGCCCAGGATCCCGTTGTGAAGATCGTCACGACCGGCCGTAGTCGATTTTCTTCAAGTGTCTGCTGACAGCATTGCGACGTGTGTGAATGTGGCCCGCCAACCAATAAGGTCATTGCTATTTGCTTATTCTTAAGAGTAGGACAAACTCTGAGGAATGCTACCGACTCTCATACCTCACGGACACATTGGGATCCTGGAATGGGGCTGAGCCATCCGAAAGAGGTGACAAATTAGCAAGCTGGGAACCTAAACCATCCAGCATCCACGTAATCTGCTGGAATGTTAGGACATTGCTAGACACAAGGAGCCAGTGTATCACAATGCGATTACTTCACGACTACAAGGTAGACAACTGTTGTTTGTCCGAAGTCCAACTACCTATCTGTGGCACAAAACTAATCAACGTACCATACAGAAACGTAACCTACTGGTTATATCACAGCGGTCCAGCTGACAACTCCGGTTTGCACGGGGAAGCAATCGCCAACAATGCCATGATCTCCTGGGAACCAATCTCTCCCAAGATTGTCATAGCGTGCTTCAGGGTTAAGCCGTTTAACCTGACTGTCATCGCTGTATATGCTCCGACATTACATGAAGAAAAGACTCCAGAGACGAATTTTAAAACCAAGTTCAAGACACGGTGAACCGCAATCCGAGACGCGACATTCTCGTTTTCGCAGGAGACTGGAATGCACGCACTGATCTATCACACGAACGTACTTGGCATGTTCTGGGAACGTTTGGCCTTGGTTAACATTGCAAAAATGACGAAAGCCCAGTCACATTTGCTGACCTACACCGGCTGGGTCGTGGCCAACACTCGTTTTCAGCATCCCAGAAAATGCTTGTTTACGTGGTACTCAAATGATGGTCTACCAGTACGTCAAAGTGATTATATTTTGATACCTGTTCGCTGGGCCGGTTTGGTGGAAGATTGCCGTTCCTATCACGGTGCAGGAACTGGAAACAGGAACGGTACAGACCATACCCTTGTACGCACCCACTGCAAGATCCACCTGACTACTTGCCGCAAGACTCGTCTCCCGGGCAAATTCAACGTCGCGCTCTTGGAATGACCTGAGAGAAGGCAGAGGCTGTTGGACGCAACTGCTTCCAACAGAGCCGAAACTTTTTCCGATGACTCACCTGTCAACGCACAGTAGTCTACACTCTGTAAACGTCCATCAGAGAAGCGGCGCTGGGACAGCTAGGTGAGATGCTCAACCGTCCATCAAATCAAGCAGTTCAAAGACTTACTACATCAATTGTGACCGACCTAGTACGACAGAAATCATCACTGCGGTCACTTCTATGAAAAACAGGAAGGTCCCGAGAAAGGTGGGATACAACCAGAGTTATTCAAAGCTTGTTTTCCAACTCTGATCGTTCCGCTGCACTCTCTTTTGCACACCATTTTGGGAAAAGAAGCTTTTCCAAAATATTGGCCGGCTTCAATTTTAGTCCCGGTTCCAAAAAAGAGTGATAAATCTGAATGCAAAATTACAATGGTATTAGCCTCATTGATCCTGCTGCCAAATTGTTTGTAGTGATACTGCTTAATCGCTTCGTAGTCGTCAGAGATACCCGCACTCACCCGAACCAAGGGGGGTTTCGTTGCGAAAGAGGCTGTGTTAAATAAATCTTCACTCTCCTTAGGATTCTGGAACACCACTACAAGTTCCAACAGCCTACCACTGCATGTTTCATAGATTTCCGCACTGAGTTTGACTCTGTCGATAGCGAATATTCGCGGTCCATATTGCGGTCCGACGGCATGCCTGAGAAGTTCGTCAGGCTTTTAAAATCATACTACTCAGGAACCTGGGCACACATCCGTACCTATGGAGAAGAATCAGCTGAGTTTACCCTAAGGTGTGTAGCTAGACAAGGTTGTCTCCCATCGCTAGTGTTATTCAATTACACCGCAGATTGGGTAATGCTGAACGAATTCATCGACCACCCCGGGATGCAGCTTGACGCGGTACATGGATTGCTAACCTGGAATGTGCGGATGATGTCGTTGTACTCGGAGACACCATGGACAACCTCCAGCCTGTTGTAAGTTTGCCCGGGCCATTGGGCTAGAGATCAACACGTCAAAAACGAAGACATTTTCGACCGAAATTTCTGCCATGACACAACCCCTCCCAATTGACGGGGAGTCCGTCGAATCAACCGAATTTTTTAATTATCCTAGCTCTACGATAAGACCAAACGGCCAGACTAAGGATGAAATCCAACTCCGTGTAAGTTGAGCTACAAGAGCCTACTTAAAACTCTTCAAACCGTTGTGGAATCGATCCGAAATAAGCTTAAAAACTAAGCTTTGGGTTTATCAGGCTTCCATCTGCCCCATCCTCAGTTACGGTTGTCAAACCTTGCCGCTAAGAGTACAACATACAAGGAATCTCGAAGTCTTTGATCATTGGTGCTTACGCCGCATCTTGAAAGTAAATGAAGAGATCGGATTTACAATGATGAGGTTTGACGGCGCGGCTTGAACATTGGCAGAATAACATTGCTACAACGCCGGGGCCTTCAGTTGTTTGGTCATGTGCTCCAAAGGCTCAAAATTCAACTCTCGCGACAGGCTGTAGCCCCCACACCAAAACCGTGAATAGCGTTGCCGACTCGGTGGTCAGCTGAAGACCTAGAGCATTACGATCAAGGTGGATTAGGAATTACTGGGACTCCAATCCGTATATGGAATTTGTAACAGGAACCAGAAATGGGTTTCACACTGTGCCAACTTTGGAACCGATCGTCAAGCATGGGCCGCCATCATTAGAGATATCCAAGAAGCCGACTTATCCTCCCACAGAAGTTAGTCAATCAAAATTAAAAAACTAAGAAATCAAGGATGCGCGATAAATACGGTCAGAACGAAATCGGTGCCATATGACATCATCGGTATATTCTTTGACGGGATTGGGGTATAGTATAAAAGAAAACCAAAGGTGAGATGCAGAGTGGAAAAAATCATGAAATTTTATGGGACACCGGAGTTTGTTCGGATTACCTTCAAAATAATCAACTGAAAGCTGACCCAAAAGCTTGGTATACAAGTATAAATTCTTACAAGAAACTAGTTTAATGAATTTCACCCTGAAGCTCAACACACTTTATTTTATGGGACTATTAGTAACAACCAAAAGAAGCTTCTTTTATTCATCTTCAACTATTTTGTCGATGTATCGCAAAGGCGCTCTTGACAGGTTCTTCATTCTAATCGAATCGCCGTGGTTTATAAAAATGAAAAAAGAATTGGGATCTCAATCACAAAAAACATCTTTTAGTTTGTAAAACTGCGCAAACAATGAAAAGTGTATTTGTGTCTTCCATCCACCGTGGTAGGCTTCTGAGTGTTTCTATTGCTAAATCGTCTCATTTTTCTTGATCTATATTTATCCACTTCATTTGTTCCTTTCCTAAATTGATACTTTTCCGATCAACCGCTCCCAAAGGGACGTTTCTTATATGAGCTACACTTATTTGCCTACGCTCTCAAAATCTATTTAATCACAGCATACAATTCTGCTCGACCCAAGAGTAACTCTGAAAGGGAGATTCAGCTACTTTCCGATTAAAATTTTGATTACATTAACTTAGGGTTAGCCAGCTCATAAATGTTGCAATTCTTGTTCCATAATGCCAACACAATTACGCCACCAGATTGTAACACCGCACCGGTTGTCCAATACGGGGTGACAAGGATCCTGTTATCGGAACCTTGTATTTTCCATTGCGACCGATATTGACCAGCAATCAGACCCAGACACAGACATATCTCTCAAGTTTATGCCTGGTGCTGCGATTCGGGGTATTTTGAAGAATCCTGAACTGGAGAAGTTTAAAATGAGTTTGCACAGTGTAGTCAGGATCATTTCGATGTGCACACATGTACATGGCAGTCAACTTTTCCGTTGTAATCGGCAATCTTCGTCTCACGTTCGTTCTTTCACAGGCAGTAAAAACATCGCAAACCCATAGTTATCAATTATCTATCTATATTTAAGATAGATGAACAGAGTTGTTCTACTGGAAAAGTGTGTTTAATCCTTTCCTTTTGTGATATCTCCAGATTTTAATATCATTTAAACCAAGCTTGAACCAAATCGTTTATATATGCGTGAATTCCTCTATTTATGTATTCACTTAACGTGATGTCGTCTTCAGTTGAAATCGTATCTTCTACAGCAGCTCAGGTTTATTATACAGCGGCGAATGCTAGCGTGGTCGCAGTATTCGTAACACCGTTTTACAACTAATTCTTATGATTGATTCAGTGCTAGGCTCCTTGTTGCACAACAAATTTGGCAAACGGAGGTTAGCATGAGGAGATCTTTACCTCACGCATTTGTTGGCTATCACATCTCCAGTGATGCAGTTTGTTGGGCCGGTGTGATGTAATGCATCTGTACCGGGGTAAGTAGTTAAAAGTTATAAAAGCTTATTCACATAGCTGAATAATAAATTTTATAAGTCGGCGAACTACTGATGAATTAGGTGTTTAATTATGTATTGGAGAAGGGTATCTATCGGTTTCTGCTTAAGGATTTGTGTTTGTTCTCAGATTCAGATTTNTACACCACATGACTAATTAGATAAACTAAATAACTGAGAATGTGTTTAATTCACATGAAGAATGAGGGTGAGAGATATAGTTTCGAAAGCTAATGCTGGGTCCGTGATAATCAATGAGAGATCCTAGATGAAAGCTTTGAATAAATAAAATTCAAAGAAGCTTAGCTTCCCGATTCGGACGCGATGGTCCTATCAGTTCCTAAGACTATGTAAGACTTGAATGAGGAAACCTCAAAATATAGGTGAATTATAATGGATTATAACCGCAAAGAATCACTTCCATTCGTTTAATAAAGTTGACAGAAAAAGATTCCATCAGGATCATGTATCTTTGAGGTGATCCCATGTAATTCTTGTGAAATTCACGCATCTTGAAAAGTGGAAATATCATCCCTTTTACAAAAAGCAAAAACCTGAATGATTGTCTTGAACCGACTGCAAGGCAAAAATTGCATCTCATTCAAAAATCAGTAATTCAGACGGAAAATCGTAGTTACAATTTGATCTGTAAAAATGGTTTCAGGAAACCGGTAAGTTTGTGTGATGATGGGTCAATTCATTTTTCACCGCGTTTGTCCAAAAAAGCTATTAATTATTATTTATAAATGGCATCATACCCATATATTGGTCAAATAAGAGTCTGTCTTATTGTGTGATCTAAAATCTAAGTGTGGCACGACAAAAGAAAACGAATACACTCTTATTCAGTCTCACACTGCCTATCTTAGTCGCACACTCGTAATGCAAAAACGCACATCGAACGTTTACCTCTACAACTTGGTGCATAAACGTCTGAATAAGGCAATACAAAACTGGAGAGGAAAAATCAGTCGCGGGCATTCTTTAATTAAATGCATACTCGTCGTGATCGTTCTGGGGAAAACCCCATGAAGGCCTGCTCACGATAGGTACTACTGGTTTGTAATATATTTTATAGTTAGATTTTCAAAAGAAATACAACCTTGACACGAATTAGTTCTGATTTTTGAATATATCGATCGGTAATTTTTGTGTGTGATAGAGTCTCCCCCTAGTCATCAACAGATAAACATACCTTATGTTTGGCAAACTGGCAAAGACGTTCCTGAGATATCACCCTCTCTGATATCCGCGCTGCTGATTGTTCACGATGTGGAGCATCCGTGGAGCATGGTGAGGGAAACGGCGCAAAACTGTTCAAATCCAGCCAATCATCGAAAGTTAAATCTGACAGAGAAACATTTACTACCACGAAACGCATTTAACAAACCTCCGTATCTCACACGAATCGCCTCTACGCGAATCAAACCGGTTTGCATTCTGATGAATAAGCGATTTTTTGCTTTCGTGAAAAACGTTGCCAAATTGTACTGATTCGCACACGCGATCAGCAAGACGTTTTCGAATGATTGCGGTTATGCTGGTTTGACCTCGTCCTCGAATCCCATTACCGTAAAAATGACAGGATGATCACGTGAATGACAGGTAATGCATTATGTTATTGTTCAATAGTGTTCTCTGTTCAACTGTCAGATTAATGTGTTATTTTTATGGTGAACGAAGTCGTGAATGAATGCTTCAAGTGATTGAGATCGGTCTATAGTTTTCTGTCAATAATACTGAGGAGGATGGTCTGTCACAGTTTCACTTACGCGATGACCAACCGCTCAATATATCAGGAAAACAATGTGTAATACATTTGGAGTCTAATGCTCATTCAATATTAGTTCGTATGGATTTTAGAAAAAATAAAAACATTTGCATTTTTGCCGCGGTCCGCATTAGTTTAGTGAGCTCAATTTTTCACTTAAAACCAACTACTGAAAGTGGCTCAACGTTGGTATAACACTGTTTACGATATATGCTCCTTTTTTGATCATTTATAAACATACTCATTCGCGATGATCTGGAAAAAGTTTTCTAATCTTGAATCACTGTATGAGAAGTTTTCTAAAGATATGCCTGAAACTTTGAATGACGTGAAATTTTACGCGACTACTTGCGTCATTTAAGTCTTAAATTTGCAACGCCCGATAAGCTTAGTCTACCCGTTTTAGTTCCCACCAGTTTTTGTTTTATTCCGGTTTGTTTAAACAAAAGAGGTTGGATACACTGCTTGTGATTTTTCACTGTGCGTCATGTTTGTTCCATTCTCATCATAGATTTATCCAAGGAAATAGGCAAGTACCCCATATCCATCCGTATATGGAATTCACTGAACTCTTGCATTATTCTTGTGAACTGATCTACCTTCTGTCGTCATTGCCCGTCTGTTTGCTTGAAGTTCTCAGTTATTCCGCTTTTGTATTAATGATACTGGAATCCTTCTTCCTCCTACGTGACTAGCAATTAAACTAGTAGAAGGAAATGGAAGTTTCCTGCTAGTTATATATGTACAGTATCTATACAAACTCTTCTAGTGAAATACTTAGTTGTTCGTTTTCGGTACTGGTGTTCTGTGATAAGTACCCGTAATCACGCATTTTGTCATCGAAGTTTAAGTTTGTTCACTCACCCTATTCATCTGAAGAACTAAATAACGTACATTAATGGAAAAGCACAAATTCCGGTCATGAAACCACCTGTTTTACTCGCGATATCATGGACTCTGGGTTAATCTGTATTGCATTTGTCGTATTCCCTGATATCTTAAATTGTATTTTGTTAATACCTTCTACCTAGGAAGCGTTAAAACGTTTTATAATACATTTAGATCGTTTGCAGCTTGGGAATAGCTGTTCGTCTGGAGTGGTCTTTTCGGATTCATAAAATTAAACCGACATAGATGTGTTATACTCCAGAACCACATAAGTGGAAACTGGTCTAATACACATACGTGATCAAACTTAAATCAGGCGGTAATATAAACGGTTCGAAATAGAATAAAATAATTTTAATCTATGAGAAGAAACATAGATTCTTTGTATTTTTCTCCCTTTAAAGGAACCCCTGATTATATGCGTGAAATATGTCGCAGTAGCGAAAAGAAAACCCGATATCACATTTTTACCTCAGCCTGAATTTTTACAATGGTCTTACAAATTCGCTATGAAGTGGTTTTTCTTAGAACCAGTGTGCACAAACAGTACCGATAGTATTCTGTAGAATGAAAATATCCTCGATATGACAGTGGTTGTTGTCTTGGATTGCGGCTGATCACCCTTCCATTGCGGCTACCATACTACCAAGCTTCTCAAGTATCCGCTGCTGCCCTCTCGTGGCTTGGGTGTTTTCCAACCACGGTGGGAGAACGTAAAGCCTGGGCTATTACTGGGTCGGTGAATCACTGGCAATTGACCCAAGGGATTTGGCTAAACAACCTGATTCCAAACCAAAAACGATAAGGCGACCGAACCGCACTCAACCATACCTTCTTGGTTGTGATAATGGTCGCCAGCTCGATTAGACTCCAAAGTGTATTGGGCGCCTTGTCCCCGGCTGCAGAGCGACGAACTGAACAACAGGCCTCATGGGATTGCTGATTTTCCACCGCCCACCTGCTTTGCCGATCAGGTTTTGGCTAGCGAAATTCTCCAGTAGTGAATTCGCCAACCTTGTTTGGTCTGGACAACCTCACACGTTTCTACCACAAATAAATCGTGGAACTTCCTCTTTTTATGAAGATTCTTGTGCCACGATTTGTTTGGCACACGGTCAGGATTCAGACCGATGAACTAAAAATAGCATGAGTTTACAGTTTTCGGTAAAAAAACATCTCACTTTTTAATTCCTTTATAGGACCAATTGTTTCGGTTGCTCCACGCATCACAACGATCGAAAAAGTAAGTTTTCTTCCTTTTATTGAATGGCTGAAGAAAATGATGCTCGATAAATGGTTCCGCTTCGGCAATTTTGTTTCTCCTAAATATCGTTAACATTTGCTCCCTCATCAATATACCAAGAAAAATACTTAGTCCGGAGTGCTCCGTCACTGAGGTCTGTTATATAAGGAACTAACTATAACAGAACGAATAGTCGGAAATGTTTCCAGGTGATTTACGGAGGGGACTACCTACCACTTAATAGAAGGGGCTTATGAAGACATCCATTGCTTAGATCGTTGTTGCAGCAGTTTTGTGTAAATATGCTTAATCCAATCTGCTAATTTTCCGCCAGCTTTGAGATTTGAACATAACGTGCCTCAGGTTATTTATCAGTTTTTGCATACGATGATTTGTAAAGTGAACTCACTTAGTTACTATTCCTACCTTGATTGGTAACGTAACAGTGGAACTATTAAGACCATAGACAGTGAAGTACTGCGACATTTGACCTATAATGATCAACCGATTAGCCCACAGACTTCCGTTAAAGCAATTTGCACGTCGATAGTAATTCACTTCCATGGTCTGTTGACGCCGGCTATCACAGAACGGAACAAATAGGAAAGTAGAAACGGTAGTAGCTCTGTCTCACCCACCGACAACTCGTTAGCATTGTTGCGATTGATTTATTGATCCTCGATTAACCACCTTGGCATATTTTCAAAAATATTGTAAAATAAATTTGTGCGTCTTTGTGCCATGCAATGAACAAGGTTAATTAAATACACTGTGAAAATACCCCATTCATCTGATTTGCAACTGATCTTTGGTATTACGTCCTTTTCTCATCTATTGTAGAAAGAAATATCCGTCTAATAATACGTGACGCTATAATGCTTCATTACTACGAAAACTGCTCCTATCGGATCACGGAAACTGAGATGAATTCAAAGCTATTGATCAAAAAGCGATCTTCGCTGATTTGATCATCAATGATTTTGGATTTGAATAAATTTATACCGTCTCTAGTACCAGCATGTGTATTATCGCCATCGTCTACTCTCACATATTGGATCAATCCATCATCCGGAAAATAAAACCACAAGTTATTTTGCGCTTTTTCCGATGACGGTAATGGATTTGTGGATTTTGTGTAGCATAAAATTTAAGGAAGCTCCACCATAGAAGGAAAACAAAATGTATGGGAAACGACCATAAATTATTCATCCTGTCCGAAGCATTTGGGGGTATCGTCTGAGTTCCGTTCTGGTTACAGTGCCATTCATCAAGTAAGCAAGGATATTTCGTAGGCGAAGCGACATAAGTGATGTGACAATTGTTAACTGTACATTCGTTTGGGATCAACCTGTGGTACATCAAGTTAACGACTAACACAGACGTTCAACAGAGTGTTCGTTCTACGGCGTTTGTTTCAAAAAGGTAATCATAATTGTACTCCGCAGATCGATTTCTCACGACAATACCCTAGTATCGACGGTATAGAAAAATATTGCTATGACACGTTGCAGTAAGTAACTGCAAGATTGGGTAAATTTATTTCGACATATTGCCAAATCGTATAGCCCTTTTAACAGATAGAGTAGTCTCAAACATATTAAAAATAACTATGCCGGATATACCCAACATAGTTGACAGGGCTCAAAAATAAACTTTTCTTGCATTGCCTAGGGGAAGAAAACGAAATCAACACCAATCAAATGGGGTTTTAAAGACAACTTGAACACATCCGCATTGGTGACCTAGATGATATAGCCTGAGAGAGCTACTGGATCTCGAATCACCTGATATATACCCTTGCAGTGAGCTTTTCTAGATTTCTTAGTCTTTCGATTCCGAACCACAAAAGAGCCTGATTTGATTATAAGCATCAGTGTTTCCTCACATTAGTCACTTTTGCTACTAAATTTGACAAACATACCACATCAAGCCACATCAAAATGTTGTTTTTACATTAAACTTTTATTCATTAGTTGAAAAAAACATTTTTGAGAAATGAAGGCGTGTTTTGGTTTAACATCAAATTCAGCTAATCTGACAGAAAAAAATGTTAGAAAAATGTAGATATTCCTTTATCTCATGGTCAGTTATTTTAATAAACACAACATAACTCTATTTATGATTCTTCTAGTTCAGATATTTTGCTGAATTTGTTATCAAAGACAAAAAACCGTAAATTATATTTTGTGAACTACTTTTTCATTTCTTTGCTGTTGCGTGCACCTCCTGTTTCGGATTGATAGATTTTGAAGTTCTAAGGTAATACTCTGAGAATTGCACATATCAAATCTTCATTGGGTACACGGCAGAAGTTTTAAACGCACCAAACCATAAAGTGCCTAGTTACCTGAATACGTGACAGCCGCATGAGAATCAGACATAACTGAAGAGCCTTATATTTTCTACATTGGGCCAATACAATTAACGAACGCCATTTCTCGTTTGATGGTTTTGGCCTGTGCACAGGGATCCAGTGGAAAATAAATTACAGTCCAGGAAGAGGCGTGTCACCAATAGACGTATATCAAGTATACATAGGTGAGGTGACTTTCGTCCGTTCCTGTCAACAGGTTCATAAATTTTATGTAAACTTCCCACAGACTTCTACCACTCTCAAAACATTTTATTATATTCTTGGAAGCCAAATCCTGGTCTTTTGTAAAAACAAGGAATTCAACACGAGTATTTCAATTCGCTACCATTAAACGTTCGTTTTTCACGAAGATAGTATCTGACATTATAATACCCCTTGTGAGGGAACATTTTACCTGTCCCCTTACTCAGCGTTACCACTGATTCGTTGTCTACCTCTGAAATCACGTCATTTTGTATTTATAACACATCAAGAACAACAAAATGCAAACCTGTTGTCCTCCGTCGCAGTCTAAATTTGCCACAGAAATTTGAACATGTTTCTACGGTCATTTTCAAAGACAGTAGTCCACCATGGGTACCGTCTTGCTTACCGTATAGCTAGCCCTAAACGTTAAAAAGCATTTGTTTTTTAAATAAAATTATATCTTACTGCAACGTTGCTTCCAAATTAAATAGCCGTAGCTCCATAGGTCAACGAAGCAACGACCCTCCCATCCTTTTATCTGGTCTGTTTACCGGGGCAGTGACATGTTACAACAAAACTCCCGTCATCACAAAGTTGACACATTTTTCTGCTAATCCATTGGTAATTAGTATTCTACTAAATGTGCCACACTTACTCTAATCTTTCGTTCTATGATATACATAAGCACTGACCAATTAAAATAATGTTTTACGTATTTATATGCACACGCACAGCAATCTGCTACGATCCAGTTGCACAAAATCGATTCAGAACTCTAGTATTTAACGAAACAAAATGAACTGCAAAAACTAGTTATATTAAATCAACAATGTTATTCAAATTGTTCACACTGAAATAACTTAGTATTAAGCGGAAGGCAATCTCTAATTTTGAAAAAAGATAAAGTGGAAACTTGAATGGTCTGTAGCTAAGCCCTGGGCTGAGTGGATGTTCATCTCATTACGGTGACACGCAGATAAATCACATGAGGAAATGTATGTTCAAACGGTACTCATTTGATTAGCTTTGAGCCTAACTGAAATGGTTCAGACCAACTCGACTTACAAAGCTGATTGGAGCCAGTCAACTATCTGATCATCACCGGAGACGAAACCTGATAAAGCCATTTCGATAATTTCGGTCAGTTCTGGTGTGAACTTAGCGGCATTTTGGTGACACGGACCCTCGGAGTTCGGAGTTACCGTTTCGGAAGTGATTTGACCTATACCATTAGCGAGCTTGATACGAAAAAACAAGAGTTTAGTGTTTCCTGAGTGCGCATCTGACCGAATGCAATAATAAAAGTTAGCGGCTATGCGGTTCGAAGATTGATCAGTACTAATCAGTATCTGATTAACCAAAAATTACCATTACTTTCACTAAAAACCTCTCAGTGTTTGACATCGGATTGATGAGTGGAACTCACACCATCATTAGGGACAGCAAGTGATTCAGAATGGGAATTCGGCTCTTCTTCACATTTATGGCCATTAAAGCGTAGTTTTCTTAAATTTGTGTCAGTTTAGGGTGTTCTTTTATATCCGTTCATGTGATATGGTGTCACTCACCCACTGAGCACAGTAGAGCAAACTTGAGAAGCGATTGACTCATTTCAAATTACATTGAGGTAGGACAATATACACGGGATCTTCTTAGTGTATATACAGAAAAGAGCAAAATATTAGTTAATCCGGCCGGTTAGCTTTCTCCAGTAATCATCAATAACTTTCTCGATATATTTATCGGTGACAAGCGATCCTCTAGCTGTGATTATTACTTTTTGACATCAATACTTTGATGGGACTCCTCAATTTCTTATTAATTTCCTGCAACAATGACGTATCCNGTTACTACTTTGTGAAATACACCAATTGGAAATGCACGGCTGTTGCATTAGAAGTTCACTTTATTTGTGGTCCTCTTCAAAATCGTTAAAAGCAAAAAGGCAGGTTTGGTAAAAAGGCTTTTATCAAAGTACACCTCGGAAAAAAACAAATTTATTTGGTTTTGCGTTTTCACAGTAGTGTAACTTTCAGTACACAGCAGAAATTGAGTAATGCAAACGTCTCATCATTGCAAGAAAGATGGACAAATTCATTTCGATCTGCAGATTTCAATGCCTTGTTCTCGCAGTTGGAAGAAGCTCCTTGCTCAACCAGTGAAAGTTGATCATCGCTGTAAATAGACCTGGTCTGAAACATAAAAGTACGCATTTAAAGTTAGGAATTACATGTAAAAATAACGGAGAAAAGGCAAAGATAAACGTAACGTACGTAACAATAATCGTCTGTAACTTTTTGTCTTCTTTTATGCTTGATAGTTGTTTAGACAATCGGTACACACGTAGCAATGGGTAATGCAGCCGGCATTGTTGCAAAATAGGGGCCAAAATATTAAATCAGTAGGCAGAAACGGAACACCAGTTGGTGAGTACGAAAATGGGATGAAGATCTAACTCACTCTGCGTCATATCGATGAAAATAAAAACTGCAACAACACGAAATGTTCCCTGCATAGGTGTACTAAAAATATCCAGATGCCAAGGTAATATGTTCCGAATACTGCTGAATTTATAGGTGCATTGTGACAAGCTGCTAAATGGCCTGGATGGCAAAACAGATAGCAGCCTAAAGTATGCTCGTAAAGAATATTCTTTTACCTGGCATAACCAGATTAACGATTCTCGAACTACTTCGATCACACAGAAGCCATTCAATCCGATTGAAGGGCAAGATGAAACACACGAATTCTATTGCTTGTTTCTTAAGAAAATATTATAAGAATGCTTGATTTCACGGACTCACTTTCTATGCTCAAACAGTGACAAAACACCAAGCACGTCCCCTTAGCTTCGGCTAAATAGAACATACCAAATCAGGTTACTCTTATTGAAATTGCTGGACTTGTGTAACGTGATCACAATCAGCTTACTCTCTCTCGCTCTCTAGGTAATACCTAACAGTAATACTTTTTCAATGAGTCAGAATTTGGCCTGTTTATTTCAACTGGGTCAACCATTGAGCTGAAAATCACCAATCTTAATTATTTTGGAATGCAAATTTTACTCAGAATGAACAGCGCAAAATGCGGAACTTGGAAATAGTAAAACGCTTTCCTTCTTCACCTTTTGATCTTACTCGACTATTGGGTGAGGCACGCGCTTTGGTTTCATGAATGATTTACTTTTATATGAATCCCTTTTGATGTGAAACAATAAGGACAACGGTGGACACAAACATCTCTGTATCTTAACAGCGCTGACAATCCTATTTTTGTACTCCTAGCTATTGAAAAACTTGACAATTAACTACCATCGAACAAAGGGTTAGATAAGAAATCACTGAGAAACACTATAAACGAAAACGTATCATTATGCAAAGATACTTTCTATGAAAAATAATAATTGATTATACGAGCGAAGATCATTTAAAATTATTAATCACGCACGTGTCCATTAGTCACCTAAACAAAGTATCTGATACGAGTATGAATAAAGTCGACAAATCTGGATTATAAGCAAAATGAAAAGAATGCAAGGATATAAAAACCGAACTTACTTGAATGCATCAGTTTAAATGAAGCGTTTTTAAGTTTCTTCCTTCAAATTATTTGGAAACTTTTAGCAGATAAATCACAGAGTTATTAGGTCTTGTAAAGGTAATGGTGAATCTTAAGTAATAAAGATGAAAATCAAACAGTTTAACATATTTTCATTCAGAAAGAAACGATTTATCCACCTTTGAGCACGTGGTTATAAATTACACAATTCATGATTCACGAATTCCAGAAGCGAATTGATATGATTCCAACTTACTTATAGCGGGAATAATCTTAATAATCCCAGGCTATTTGGGGACTTGTACTCAGTTATACTGCGGCTCTAAGGAAGGATTTGTTGAAATATGATATATATATTTCAACAAACGCTATTTTTATAAACTTACCCAGCAAAATCCGTTTCGAATTCGGTTTAATTCCAGTCAAGATTGCTGATTTCCGGTTAAAAGAAAATGTATACAATAGGAATTGGTGTGAACCATATGAGGACCAGAAAAATGGATATGAATGAACAGAGTTGCATTTTATGATACTACTGAATGTGTTCGCACGACACTTCGTCAAAATTTGTTTATCAATGGTCGGATTAGATATAAATGTGATCTCAAGAACATACACAAACAAGCATCAATCGATGGATGTTATAATTTTTAGAGCGAGGGACCCGTGCGTTACACCGTTATAGGTTTTCATTAGCGGAACACATTTTCATCGGTAACGTAGCAAGACGTGAAGTGCGTGATTTTTCACAGGTTGGGACTAGTCACTCAAGGAAAAGATGAAAACATTGCTTATACGCAGAATGTTCAATCTCCCAACTGAAGCGAATGGCGTAGGTAAAAATGATTTCCAAGTATGCCTCGAGTTCGGAGTCAAAAGGGGGGTTGACTAAAATACTAACAATTAAAGGAACTTGGTTTTCTGCTAGCAGGTGCTTTACAGAAAAGATCACGCGGATGTTAACAATCACATATCAAGCGAAACCATTGCAATAGCTTTGGGAGATATCTTGCAGCGAAATATTTTTTTCCAATTTTGAAATAACTTTTGAATTAAATAAACAGATTTGTGACTGGGAGAAAATATAAATGCCTTTTTAATCCCATAAATACTGGTAACTAAGTCGTTCGGAAAAGTGTCACTCGTGAAGTATTGCATTCTAATAAAAATAGGAATGTTTGTTAAGACAAATGACCGAAAAAGTTCAATCTATGATAAATCACCTAAGTGCTCAAATGAAACAACAACGTAACTTGCACAACTCTAACTGTTTACTTTGAATCACTTAGATCATCGTTTCTACTGTAAAATTACTGGACTACCGGATTCCATATGTGTAACGGAAAATATTGAATGACTCTCGAAGCAAATCTCATTAGCTGTTCGATGGGTTGGTTTTGAGATAAACACGCCTAATAAGAATCAATATAGTGATTCTGCGGTCATATATTGCTCATTATATAGACCCGAAAACCGACCATTCTTCGAGTTGTTTGAGATTCAACTCGCAATTTCCAAACACACTGTGAAGTACCTCTTTTCTTATAGGAAGTTAAAAGTAGTTAAAAGTAAACAGATGTCGTTATGTGAGGCCACCCTGTTAGTCAAGCGAACTTATTAGTGTAGTCATTTATCACATAAGCGGATTCATTGACAAGAACAACGTCAGCTTGGCAGCTCTTTTAGGTAAGACAAAACAATTATTATTCGTAGGCGTGCAAAACGTCCACTTGTGTGGTGAACTGTATCTGCCAATGAATTCGGTTACAACGAGATCTCATTAGTGAACGTTGTAAAGGTGGTGACGAAATCGATGACGAAATCTTCGCCCAGTCAAAAGAAATCCAGTTCGATTCAATTCAAACCAAGCGCAATGAACCCGAAGGATATATTTTCAGTGATTTTCACGAGAATATACTACATGTGGGAATAAACGCAACCTAGAGGTCAGAAAAAGAACAAAAACGTCAGCGTACCCCAAGTCAGATGGTGGTGTTAGATTTTTAAAAGTAAGTAAACTAATTCAGGATGTATTCAGGATGCTGTTCCGCATGTGACGCTGTGTGCGGGAAGGAGCTTTAATGGGAGTGAGTACGAGAGGTTTGGCATTTATTTAAGAACTCTTTTGGGCAAGTAGTCATCTTCGTCGTTCAAGATTCTGTCAGCTATTCTTTCACATGCGTTGATATGCTTGCACACTACAATGAACCAGAACATTTCTGGCTATACCACTGAATAGGGAAAGGAACATTGTATGTGGAAATTAATATGAAGATTTTTTCTGTCAGGCTCTGTGAAGAAATACAAGGGAACGGTGCAGCCAATGAAGTAGAATGCCTGCGACGAGAAACTTGAAAATCAAATTTGAAGGCACAACCTGCTTTCTAACCCTGAAAGTATAAAAACGTTGTTGTGGGGTGAAACGACGCTAAGGTATTTTAAAGAGTCAGCTTTGAGAATGTTTTGACTGTTAACGACGCGTTCAGGCAGATTAGTAGAACAAATCCTTATTGTTACCAGTTTGTTCATCTCACAGTTGATGTTTTTCCCAATATTAAGAGCTTCTGTTTATCTGTACACGTCCGTTAACTAGGATTAATCAACCCAATGCGCTTTATATGCACGTGCTTTGCTTTACATCAGCGATAGAAGAGATAAAACGACTTGCGACTTGATTGTTCCTTCGAAGTCTAACATATAGGTGAATCGATCTTAACGGACTGTCATCAAATCGCTGGCCCTGTTATGGTATCGTATCATTTGCTTTTCAGCGTTTCCGGTTCTTCCGTTTGATTCAATCACTCACTGTAGCTCCATTGTCCAAAACAGCGATGGCTGACTCGCATCACATGATGGATGGTACCCTTTTAAATTAGGAAAACCCAGAACCAAGGGAAACATATCTGATTCCAATGAAGAAAGTGAAGATAATTGAATTACTTTTTTTGTAACAAGCATGCGTTTTACTGAAGTGTGGATAATTTTCAGTAAAAACAAAAGAACACGCTATGCAATGAATTAGTCCTTTCTTTATATTCAGTGCACTTCACTTTACAAAATATTTACTATTGAAGGTTAACTCAATTACCTCCGGGGTAACCAGTCTATCTTCACTGTGCGGAACTTTGCAAATACATGTTACATGTAGAGATTTATAACGCTTATTCTTTGCACAGTTATCGAAATCTGATGGAATTTCATTCTCGCCAGCTATGTGCTTCACGGTCACAGCCAAAATCGAGGTGTAGTTGAAATGAGTGAGATATTGTTTGACGTTAGTATTTAGGCTCCACAAGATGAGCTTGAACACCCTTTAAAATATGTTGGGATCAAATGATCCAATTAAAACTGAATTCTCCCTCATCACTCCGTGAAATAGTTTCGATGAGTCAGATGAATATGCGCCGTCCTTAATCAACGTATTTTACAATAGGTAAATGTGAACCATTCCTAGTTGATTTAAAACCGTATTTTAACTCAACGCAAATCGTGTAAAAAGGAAAGTGATTATCCATTCCGCTTAAATTATTTTTTGACGTTTTTAATTCATTTTTTTACCATGAATTCTGAATATCATTTCGTGCTGTTATACTGCTATGCTAATGTGACTTGGCTTAAGCCAGCGATAAAGCTCACTAGTCAACGCATTTAAACCTCCGAAAGCCAAGGACGACAATAGAACTACAAAGAGTGGGATAAGAAGAGGATCTCAGTTTGCATAGCCAGGAGTTAGGTACTGTGGCGAGGTAAGGAAGCAAATATTAATTCGTATGATGGCAATGGATGATGGTTAGAAATAACCAAGGTCAGTTTGGTCATCGTAACTCACTGATGGAGAGTCTGTTTATGACACGAACGATAAGTTTCATTTGTTTTGAACCAATCAAGTTTAGTTACAATTTATTATACCGCCACTTGTTTTAACCGAGCTCATCCGTCAATCAACTTTTCGATGGAAACTGAGAATCAGGATCCGTTCCATTTCCTGCACGTTAACCTGAAGAAGAGGCCCAATGGAAAGTTATTTCGTTCAACTTTTTGAAGCCAACACGGAGAGGTCAATACATCTATTTTCAAAGTTTCGTCCCAATCAAATTTAACCGAAACTAAGTCCAATGTCTGGCCTTCAGAACTCCAATGATCTGCTCCAAGGACCTAGTGAAGGAGGAAGAGTCATCAAACCTAAACTCCTGAATACCGGATACTCGGAGCGGTTCATCCAGAAGAACCTCGTAGAAAAGCCCACAATGCCTAAACCAAGCTCGGCCAAAAATAACTATTCTTGGAGCTCCCGTTCAAAGGAGATTCGAGTAGTGATCTACTAAGAAGACGTCTGGAGAAAGCTGTTGCACGAACATGTCCAGCAGCCACTCTACGTTTGATGTTTACAAGCCGACCTCAGTCCTGCACAAACCTCAAGGATTAGCTATCCATCCTCTCCTCATCTATGATGACGTCTTCTTTCACCTGCACATGTTCGACAAGTTATGTAGGACGCACAGTGAATTAGTTCTCTCTACGGATCAGAGAACGTAAAACGGCTGGGCATAGAACAGATTGAAAGAAAACAGTAACCAGTGCGGTTATGGCCCATCTCGCTGATACCAAGTATCAGCCAGACAACGGTGCATTCAAAGGCATTTACAAAGTGCCCAAAACAAATGGAAGAAAGTTCGGAAACGTCACTTGGCAAAGCCGGAAACTTTAGCAATCGCAATCATGAACCCACCACTGTGCAAACAGAAGAAGATGGTTGCCGCGCTCCAGTTGCCTTGGCCCTAACCAAACTTACTTGATGACTCGAACCATGATTTCCGTCATGTGGTGATGACGCAACATGGCGTGACAAGTTACACGTGAAAAAGATCACTGAACATTCCAGAATTTACCTTGGTTCCCCCTTTCGCCCTGTCCCCATTTTATCTACTCGCTCTGAGCCCAATCTGCTATACTAGATGAAGCAATCACCAAGGCTACCGCCAGAGCTACCAACTCTAATGTTGCATTTGGCGGAGAACTATATTCAAGGAATAACGAAGGGGGCAGAGTGGTTGTCAGTTCAAAAAGTTAAATTTCCGTGTTTTGAATAAACACTCATTCTGTCAGCCCGAAGTCAGAGAGAAATCTAGTTTCGTTACGCGCACATATTGCCGCTGCTCTGTATTGGTACAACTTTCAACTTTTGCCTGCGAAAAACTACCCTTCATTCTACTGGCCAGGATCTTGCCTTTGTCGTCCTAAGTTAAATCCTCTTGAATAACTTCTTCTCTTTAATACGGGGAAGGAACGACAGTATTAGGACAATCCATTGGTTAAATTGCCTTAATTTACTTGCCTTAATTTATTTTCAAAATCGTGCTTTCTGCATCATTACTTGGAAAATAGATGGACTGGCTCAAGACCTTGCGTTCACTGGCAGTGGGAAAATATTAACTTTCCGAGATGATTAATACGTCAAATAGAACTATGATTTTGTACTAATACAAAAACAGAAAGAACAGCGATGAATGTTTGAGGTTTTTTACAACTGAATATGAAACACCGTGATTTGCCAACAAAAGCATAATTCAGTGAAGGGGTTACAAATACGGTTGTCGATTGATGGTATTTTGCATCGCAAAACAAGTCAGTTGTTCTCAATCAGAGACATTGGGTTGAAACAGTTCACATTCTTAATAACCGCTTGAAAATCAAGTCAATATTCATAATAAAGGATTGTTTCACATAACAATCAAAGGAGAATTGTGGGTAGCTGAGACTTCATTTGAACACTATACCTTTTCACTGGTAAATGAACATGAAAAGCATGCTTCCAATCGGCGGAAGTCAGTGTATAAAAACTCAAGCTCGTTAAAAAATTATTACCCTCGCGGAATGGACCTTTTCATTCAAAAAAAACAGGGATCAAACAGTCAGGAGTACCCCAACAATAGAATAATTGCCAAATAAGTGTGCAGGAAAAATTCATTTTAAAATTCTATTTTACCTGTCTGTGTGTAAGTATTCCGTGATAGAATCGTTTCCTCTATAGCAAAACACCAATGCACCGAAGAGAATGTGCAAAGGGTTTCTATAACTCTCCAGCATTAAGACTATACTTTGAAGCACAAAGGCCGGATCAAAATAGCTGATTTCAGTATTTCTCAAATAACAGATAAGAATGGATAAAAGGCAATCACTTGTGTTCTACCATCCGGCCTTCCTGAGTAAATAGAAGCTGTTATGGCAGGAAGTGGGTGTTGACATTGTCAATGCCGCGTTCCGTTAGACATTCGTCGATCACTTTTCATCCGTTCTCATCATACAGCGATTGCAATATGTGGCCGCTCCCAAACTGTGACCTACCCACAAAAGTAGGCTAGAATGGTATGCCCTCGTCACATTTAATTTAAGAAGTAATTTTCCAGTTTGAGTAGTCATATGCATTATGAACGAGTGGATGTGCACTTGCGTTTTCCCGAATTTTGGACAACATTCACATGGACGTGAAAAGCACCCAACTATTCCGTCCTTCCCGAAGGTATCGAGTATGACTTGAATTATATGAACAGTTGCGACTTTTCTGATCCAAGTATTTAAATAGCAGATAATAAAGTATCTAATTGATCAATTATTTATTCAAACATTTGGTCAGCACATCTAAAGAACTTCAGGGGGATGATCAGTTGGCACTGTTACGTTAAACATGCATTTTTGATATTGTTTTTATCTTCTCAAGTGTTTTAAATTATAATCATTTTTTCACGATTCAACTGGAGTGCTTCTGTCAACATTTCATCTGAAAAGTAGTTTTCAACCTCCAGATCAGGACCTGATTTTACCAAAAGCAAATGTTTGTAATGTTTTCGGATTTCACATACAATCAATAATTAACCTTGATTATTTTTACGGAATCTGGTGAAATACCAGAAGTTTGTTGTGTACTTACATTCAAACTATTTCACAAGTCACAATATTTTATTCTTAGTTTCAGGATAGAGGTACTCGTCCCTAATACTAGCCTTCTTCCCTCTGGTTATTCAAACATATATCAAAAATCTTACTGCGCTGCTTCTAGGTTATACATTGGGTGTCCCTAATTATTACTAATACTAATATCGCCAAGTGAACAGATTGGTACAGTTTGGAGAAATAAACCTTTCGAAATTTAATAATAACAATAAATAACATAGTAGATCGATACTGTGCCGAGTTGTGCACGCGGTTTAGGTTTTGGAATAGATCATCTTCATACACTGTACCTATATTCCACATAAGTAGGCATCAGGGATAAAAGGTCAACACATTCTGTACCATAAACTGCGCAATTTTTCCCTTGAGATCTCTGTGACCGAACACATTTTTTACCTTAAACCAAGCAAAAATTATCGAAGACATGAGAATAAGACTTGATGGGGCTCGTCCTTAGTCGCAATTAACGAGAGTTTAAGTATCTCAGTGAACAATCATCGTTCCATTGAGTTTGTACGGGGTATTTGTAATTCGGTTCTGATTAGTGTCTTCGTAACGACAAGAAACTTCATTCGTTGACAAATTGTTGAAAGTTGGTTCATGTAGCTCGGGTAAACTGAGTTCCATTTCGCCTATTCGCCGAGCTTGGCAATTTATTTGCAAACGTGAAATGGCCACTTCACAAGCACTGATGATGTCACCCCGGCTGGTAATGAAACGTTTGCAAACAAATTGCCAAGCTCGGCGAACAGGCAAAATGGAAAACTTCATTCCATTAAGGGTAAATTGGATTGATCAGGCAGAACCAATAGGAGGTATGCTTAACAATGTTTATTCAGTCGCCGACGTACTTGAAGGTGAGGCAAAAATGCGTTTAATTATATTGTATTGTTCTCATAAACCTTCAATATTTTGATGTTTTATTCTTAGTCTACTCACGAGTAGCATTGTATGGTCTGAAAGTTCTCCTTGTTCAGAGCTATGCTCATAGATATAGGATAAATTTGATGCGTTCAACGTTTGTGTGCACTGTGGTTTATATCTTAACATAAAAAATTCAAAAAGAGATGTTCATTGGATAAACGATAGTTCCTTCGGAATCAATCCAAGCTGTTGAGCCTGGCGATATTTGATGGACAGCTGTGTTGCATCATCTGCCAAAAGAGGTTTTCGTGTGAAAAAATGCGGTGGTGTAACAAGTTCATTTCTTCATTTATTTTGAAAAGGCCTTTTTATTCGCTATTGTCAAATATGAAGGAAGGCGGGAGCTACATTTTAATACTGTATTATTTGCAATTTATTTTAATCTATATTTTATCAGAGCAAAGCATTCTCCCAGATGGGTTCAAACGTACAAAAGTAATACTGCTTCAGTCATTCAAGAATAAAGTTGGTACTTTTAAGTTTACGTTACGCAATTTTTGTACCAAACTGTGTTTGCCGATAACAATATTTCCTGGAGATAGATCTTAATTTCTCAGCTTAAAACTCTCTTTGCTTTATTCGGGTAGAATCTCCGAAGTATTGGGAGTGATTGTGCATATTTACTTGCATATTGAGATGATAAACCAAGGAATGAGTTATTGTCTTCCAGATGATATCACATATTTGTCACGGACAGTAACATTCTTTTGTGTAGTATGCCATTTACACGTAGCCTTGGATCGCAAACAATAAAGTAGAAGAATGAGAAGTAAGCATTAAATATGAAACGCTGTGGTTCGGGTCCTTACTGGTGTTTATGGTTTGACTGCAATAAGAAGGATGTGAGAACAAGCTCTCAAACTAGGGTGGCTATACATATATACACTTAGTTAATTTATCAGGTACATAGCTGCAGAATAATTTTGCCCCTTATGTAAACAAGTGGTTCTTGTAAATATTTGAAATTATCGGAATTCCGTCTTCAATATTTATTGTAAACGGAAACTTTTACATAAGCCTGAAATAACGATTGTGTGCTGGTCCAAAAGACTTCTGCACGGGTGTTTCTTCCCTGCGGATACTTCTAAGTAGCGCATATCTTTTTGTGTCTGACAATGCCGATTTGCAATCTATCAAAAAAAAACTAAAAATTGTTGTGTACTTGTACCAATGTTTTTCGCTGTGATAGACACAAATTAATTGAAATCCGAATCCTCATGAACAAATATTCATGTCAGCCTTTGGATGAACCAAAAGGTTATGAAAAAGAGTGCAGAAAACCTTGGAACATTTAAAAGGGACTAACACAGAATATGGGTTGTCTTGATCCATACTCCGTGTTATGTTTCAGTACTAAAGAAAACAATTAATTTTCATCTGCATCTGGTTAAGAATGTCGTCCCAACTTACGCTCTGCGATTTTCCGCTCTTTTCAATTCGTCTGTTGTTGATTTTTGGGTGTAACGTTCAGATGGAACATTACCTGTTGAGATCGCAACAATAATGCTCTATCAAATCATGTTATGCATCTCAAACCCATCTAGCTACATCGTTGCTACGTATTTTGGATCCGTGGTTCTTAAGTAAAAATTCCAATAACGATTCATCAGACTTAAAACACAGGGCTATTAATCGGATCGCTAACACCGATTCCAGTTTACTAATATTCCCCGTGAGTGGGTCATTTTGCTTACTGATCCTACCCTTCAATCAAGCTAGACAATTTTTAGAAGCCTGCCTGATCATAGCAAATTCATCTCCATTCATGCCAATCGATGGCACCAAAAGAATACTTTTAATCACATGAAAGGATCTTTCTTTAATTGGGCAACATTAGGCCATTTCTTGGTCAACCTGAAGGAACGGTTTCGATGCAAGCGACCCGACGTGTGAATTACAACATGACGTTGCCATCATAGATCTGCGTGTTTATTAGTCTCCTCCTGCCACGATAGTGACGCAGTGTGTGAATAGATTTTCTTCAGAATGAATGGAGAAATTATTGGACCTGCTTTTTAAAAAAGGTTAATTATAATTCATGTCGTTCAAATGCGGCTTTTCTGTTCTAATTTTGCTTGTCACGATATTACGATTTGCCGCGTAAGAACGGCTCGATTCAAGACGGGATATCTATCAAGGTTCACACGAATTTAGAATCCTTCAGGAGCTACCAACGAGTTTCTTCGAAAATCTCACTGAATAAATAAATTAGTTACAAATGTTTACCTAGTGTCTAATGTATTACGGGCATGCCGTTGAATCATAAATCATAAATTTACTCATTGCGGTCTTCGATACGGAACTTGTTATCGCTTTAACAAAGCAATATGGGTATTTTTGGGGTGGTATTTATGTGAAATAAAATAAACGTTTTCAAAAAGTGGTAAATGGGAGATGAATATATTGAATATTGTTTGGTTTCAGGGTTTTTATTACTTTAAAAAGTTTGTTAACGTTCGTTTCTTAAATCCAAACTGGCTTTTACACGATAGAGTTGTGATAGATTAACTGCATTCAAGAATTGTTACATACAAACTGATTCTTGTTGCCGTTTATAAGCTCAACGTATTTTCGGAGGATTCGAGTGATAAGCTACTTATCGATGGGTTGGTTTACAAACACTCAGGGATTACAATTAAGATATAATTCTAAATAAGATGTACGTTGCAGATGACCTACTAAGGTCTTTATTGAAAAAAGCTCAAATCATTTATATTTTGCGTTTAAAAAAAGCAAAAAAATCATCCAAATAGTGAAATGCAGAGCAGTGTATTATTTCTCAGTAAAACGATGAAAACGTTGTGAAAGCACGTATTTTGCTGTGTTACGAAACTTGTAAACGGTTAGTTTGCACATAATTTTCTTGAGTAAAGTTCACAAAGACCGTTGATAAGTTGGTTGAGTTAGTAACCGCTTTTGCGCAGAATCAAAGCAGTTTGAATCACCTAGCGGTCGAAATCATAGGAGAAGCAACTTGACCTTGTGTCGGAATGTTAGCTTCTGTTATTTTTTTTGAATTTCATCAAGTATGTACCAGTGTTATACGTATTTCCTTCCAGCCTTTTAATTACTGATCACGTTTAGGATTTCAGATGTTTGTCCGGTCAAAAGATAGATAAGAACATGTTTCTATATACGTATGTCATATAGGCATATCATATGACTGTCATTTCGAAATAACTGTCGGCTTTCGTTATCAAACCTGTGTAATCATAGCTGGGGGTGAAGAGCATTTATTCGAAATTTCATCTCTCATGGGTATATTATTAGATCTGTCGTATAACCATTTGGATTTTTGTGAACTTGGATGTCATGCTATAAATATATCCATAGGTCAACTTTTCTACAAACAAAAAAGCGTTTTGAGCCGGTCAACAGGATAAATGCATTCTTTATTCGAGATAAATGTTATAATTGGTTATCAACGTTACTGAAAATCCTACTGTTCTTTTCCAAAGAAGACCACACTGCATTTGTCGCACGAGAATACAGACAAACTTTAGTTTTCTCACTGGAACAACTTTGCCGTTACACTTCTAATAAATACGGGTTTTTTAAGCAGACAGTATGAGGTCACTTGAAAGATATTGGTCATGCAAATTGGACGCTATCACGGAATTCCATCCTAATAAAATAATATGTACATATTTGTGGTAACCCTTTCGTGAATGTTAGGAATAGATGAATGTGAAGTTCCTATGTGACTTGGATTAGCAGACCGTTGATGATCCCGAATAAACGATAAGAACACCAATAAATAACCGTTTTCCTTTCATCAGAACGGTAACCAATTCGTTCCCATTTTCGGAGCTCCTCAACAATATTTGAATAAGAATTAGTAATATGTCGCTGGTTAATAATCCGTGATGTAATAACTTATTTATGATGCATTGTTCCATTCAAGAATATAAGAGACCTTTCTCAACTGCCATTTTTGTATCTCACTATCAAGTCTTGTATGCATGTGAATATGTAAGTAAACTTTGGAGACGCTACTTGTGATATATCTGTGTATATATATATATATATATATATATATATATATATATATAATTATGCGATATCTACACGTTAAAAGTGAATACAATTCGATAACCACCTGTGAAATGAAATTTTTATGTCGGAGCAAATGATTGGTA
>UZAN01039422.1:44439-55102 GCA_900618425.1 Echinostoma caproni | reverse complement strand
TTTGTGTCAGAAAACAATTTATAAAATGATCTGATTTCGTTATTGACGCCATAATCTGCCAGAGGATGATTAGAACTCCACTATTTTGGTCCCTCACCGAATGTGGCGTAACTGGAAGGTTTTGCCACCAGGTGCCGCACTTTACATGCAAAAAACGTGACTAAAATTGAACTCACTTTACTCCGCATAATGACATGCACGCGTCATCTTTAAACTGATATTCGGTAAATCGGTGTGTATTCCCCGCAAAGAGAGTATTTTTTCTACGGAACGTTGGATCAAAATAAGATATTTATATTCCACAGTTCCACGATTGGCATATTGCTGTCTGGCATAATCCAACAGCAGATAACATGACCTCTGAGCAATATGTTAAATAATATTTCTCCTCGTTGCGTTACCCACCACAAAGTTGAAATATTTTAAGTAATGTCTGGTATTCCTTATCATGATTGCCATCCAGTCATGTTAGTTTAATAAATATATACTTTAAGTCAATAGAAGTATCTTGGATTGAAACCGCGAAAAAGACATGTAGCCTTGTTAGATGAATTGTTTCTCAGATTAAAAGCCATTGTGTTTCATATGTGATGAAGTAGTTACCAAAATAATCAAATGCATCCGGAATAAACCACTGGGATTACACCTGTGTTTACAATTTTTGCTTTTTTGCTCAGAATGAAATCTCATCACATTAGGTGAATATAAACGAAACACAAAAAATAACTCCTGTTTCAACAAGTTCAAACAAAATAACGTAGGGTTGTGGAAGGAGAAGTAGGAACCATTTAGATATATATGTTCTGCAAAATGGATCCATGGAAGTTCCGGTGGGCATCCTGTTCCATAAAGAAAGTGATATTTATCTATATCCAATCAATTCTACATACCTGCCGATGAAAGATTCGCTCAAGTAAATTCGATTTACCCTGCTCCATTATTGTGATATGTAATCAGGACTAGCTGGCTTTCGAACGGAGCGGTTAGCTATCCGGTGATGGATAACGTGTGCAAATGGTCCATATTTTGCATTTGAGATAAACCGGAAAATTTATGGAGTCCAGCCAACGTAGAATTAGGCCATTTGCGGTCACACTGAATCGCCTACAGAGTGGAGATGGTGATTGCGTTCGGCCCATCACACAATGAGTTCTGTATTGATCAGTGAATGATAGAATGACCTCAACCCACATGATAGTGGTTTGATCAATAATTCGCTCTGCGAAATTCTTTTTTTCGACCAAATTCTTAATTCTGTCATAATAATTCCGTCTTTTACATATATTTATACTGAACCAGTCGTCTTCTTTCCTCGGTTGGCAAAAGTTATGTCGACAAACGATCCCAAAGGATGCATTCTCTAATCAGGAGAGACGTTTAAGAATCCACAAATCATTGAACTAGTGTAACAATAATGTCTTATTTGAATGAGAGCTAAATAAAACATCATTGCAAACACAAATTGCAACTGTTGGTCTATAGTAAACAAAAAGAGAGATAATAGGACCAAATCACTGTAGATCCATACATATGCAGTCCATATTCTAAAGAGAAAACGTCACATAATATCTAAGCGGTTACTGATTGTGAAATGGAGGTGTTGCAGTATGTCCGCATATTTAATCACGTCAAAATATTACATATCCTTTTTTCAAATATTACAACTAACAGAAAAGAATTAATTCGTTTGGATCGGCGAAAGCTTGGTGGCCATACAGAAGTGTCTTTTATGGGAAACCCATCAAATCTACTTTCATTTCAACAGAACAAGAAATAGGTATGCGCTGAGACCTTTGTTTAAGGTCTCAAGATTTCTCTAACAACAACCGTAGATTGAACGGTTCACCTGCGCGTGGCTCACGCTTTTCTTGATTCAAACTGTTGCATTCGTTATATAGTAAATTTCTTCATGTACATAGCAAGTGATACCTGAAAGGAAAACCTGAGGGTCGCTGAGCATTTGTTTCTATCCGACTGAGTCTCAGGCAGTCAACCCAACTAGGGATCGAACCCAGGACCTAATGAGTTAGAGGCAAGCCTACAGCGCACCAGGCAGATCATCACTATTTTATTTTCTTCATGCATGCACAAACACTCTTTGCAATCTTGTCGCTTGTAGCGCACCTCGCTTTTCTCAGCAGTAGCCAACAGGTTTGTAACCCAATAATCCAAACCAAACTATGTTCTATTTCGCCTATTCGCCGTGACCTTTGTTGCTTCATTTGGTGATTCAAATGGTCAAAAAACTCATTCAAAAGGGAGCAGTTTCGTCTCCTGTTTACTGGAATTAACCACTATGCAAAAGAAACTTTGTTCTCTGTTCACTTCGAGATTAACAGATTAGGAAAGAATCTTTCCACGCTAAACATCATCCTCTGTTATAAAGTGACAGAGCATTTAGGCCTTCTCGGAACAATAGAAAATATGTAATTGGTGTTTTATCCGGTGTTTGTTTGTTCAATTTGAATTTGTTCAATCCAAATTATTTATGACTAAACTGGAAGAAACCAGTACAATCTTTTTTATAATTCTCCCAACGTTTATTGAAATACACACACACCTCCTCCTGGGAATAAAATAAAGGGCTCATTGAAGCCCGCGCAAAACTCAAATAGTTTTATGGTTTTCTAAGGCTATTTTCTTTACTTCAGTAAATATAGCGGTCGGGTCACATTTTATTATAATAAGATACAGGTTTCTAAATATCAAGTTGTGATGCATACTAAAATATCAACCGTGTAGCTAACAACAATTCAAGCACAATTTACGCAAACAAGTTAAATAAAAATTTACGGGGTATAAAAATATATGGCATAGTAATTTGAATTTGATTTGGGTATGTATGATCTGAGAAAAACAAATAGTTTCTTGGTTGGTAGTAAAGCCTATCTATACACACGTATTTTATCAGTACTTCAAAAAAGCTATTCAATTCACCGGGACACATTTTGCACTTAGTGTGGTGCGCACCAAAGTTACTAGTTACAGATAATTGTCAGTTGAAAATTGAAACGGAATCCTTGCAACCTGGGATAATTAATTAAACTTGTGATCAAGACCTTAATATGATGGAAGCCATTGATTCATGTTAACAGGTTGCCTAACGTTCGAAGCCGTCGGGTGAGCAGCTCTGATTGACTGCCTCTGAAGAAGTAAGCTGAAGAAATGGGATTCGATAAATTCTATCGGTGACGGAATATTCGCACGCAGAATTTGGTTCAAAAATTCATTTGAATTTGGAACGCTTGCTTGACGGTGATGCACAGTTACTTTCATCATTATGCATAGAATGTACTGGGTTGACTGAACGTTTCTTGAAGTAGTTTTGCCGGCTTGAAGCTACTAATGTGGGTAAAATGCCATGTTTATAAAACTCTAATGAATATATCAGTCAAGGTGAAATACTTAAAGGGTACTCTAACAAACGCGACCTGAGAAAGATAGAATAAAAGACGGAAGATGGAATGATTTCAAAAAAATGCGTGACCAGAGGAAGAGATACCGAATAAGAACTATAGAAAGTGAATGAAAATAGAAAGCTCTCATACGAACCAAGTGCGCACGCAGTAAAAGATAACGTTCTGACGGAATGAAGGCTCGTCGTACACAGATAAATCAGAACCATACTCGGCAATACCAGTGCTTATACAAAACGTCTGTCATAAAAATGACATCTGCGAGCTAATAACGGTGTACAGCTAGATTATACTTAAAGACAAATAAGTAACCAGTGAAATGGGCAACAGCATTCTCGAAAAGTAGAACTGTTAGAACAAAATAGTCTATAACCAACACTGTCAGCGTACCCGATAGTTGGAGAATACGGAATTCCGATGCAATGCAAGGGAATCGGAAAAAATGACGTTCTAGTAACATACAGGATACCGATAAAATATCGCTTAAAAGGGTCGCGACTTTGCCAGGAAAGCGGGTGACTTGTTACCGCGTTGTGAAACCGTCTAGTAAAGGGTGGATAATAAAGGAGAGGAAAACTGTGTCGGAGAAAAAAGCTTATCTCTCAACACCATTAACCTATGCATTTCTGGTATACACTTATCTGAAACATGTTTTCTTCAAACGGCTGCTCTCCAATTGCGTCTATGCTTTTTTGCTGCTAGCAGAAGAACTTCACTATTGCAGAAATCAAATCTAATTTTAAATGCTTTCACGCACCAATACCTTCCTTTGGAGTAACTAGAGTTGTTTACGGAGTTTTCGTATGAAGATACCCTCAACCGCACAATACCTGTTGCCATGGTAGCCACAGAAATTTAATGGGAAAGGTAATAAATGCTTAAACAGTTATGCGGTTTATGTATGGTGACCAAAACCGAACGTTCGACCGAACTCAAAAGCCCCACTAGAGAACCGTATAAATTGAGGGTTGCTTTTAAGTCGAAAAATGTCTCAATATTCATTTCTAGTTCTATGGAATCGTTCTCAACCACCTTATATACGAACTCTGCAACAATAACTGCTTGCCGACTTTTTTCTTGTGTTGAATGCCATTACCTTTTATAGGAAAGGAACATTGTGCGAGGTACTTAATTCTTGTCATTTTTCGTAGCTGCGTAAACCACAGTTTTCAAGTGCTGAATAGAACAAATCTTTGGTGGGCACTCTTGTGTGAAAAATCTTTTGAGATTTAACATCTTGCTTGGAAAAAACATAAGATGTGTCTGCGTAATGCAACTGCGTTTACAACAACTCAATAAACGTATTACAGTTGTCAGAGCAGTATCATCAACCATTTATCCCTCTCATATCGAAGGTTTGTCACGCCAACTGAGTATTCGAAAATGTCACAAATGAAATACTTCAAAATTTATAAAACTTCTCCGGGTAACCCATGATCATTCTAGGAAGCAAGTTTAAACATATTCAAAACGATGATTGAGACTTTAAGTGTGCTAAATCCCACGGTATATTTCATCCTGACCACCAGTGTTTACTATTCATGTGCCGCGGGCTGATGGTGCAGAAGAACTCACAAATACCTACACTATGTTGACCTGATAACAAGAAAAATAGGTTTCAAGTGAATCAGCAGTCCTTGACCAAAGAGGACAGAGATTTATTACGGATAAAAATCTTCATAAATTGAGTCTCATAACCCTTATAAATATACATGGACATTTTTTATGTTAATTTCTATTATCTATTCGGAAAAGTCAAGAATAGGTCATTCGTTCATTTTGAATGGTTCTCAACGCTTCGGAACCAAGTTCCGACATTATAAGATATCAGTATATCAACGAAAAATCGAAGGTGAATGCCGTAACACAGACGGATTTGGAGAAAGCCTGACCGGTAAGAAATTGGTCGTCGGCACGAGCTTCACTGTTTGCAAGAATCAATAGATTACCTTTTATATGGGATCATCATCAATAACCTAACTGGGATGCTGATAAAAATCTGGTTGCTCAACATTTGCGGTGCTTATCAAAGGTAGGGTAAGCTGTAACGTATATCCAACCAATTAATTGGGTTCTGTAGTAATTATCATGGATAACGCGCGAAAATTTCTAAACTTCGGAAGTTACGTCAGCAGTAATATATACGATGATAAAAATACAGCAATTACAAACCCGGAATTGAAACCTGGATGAGTTCGTGTGAGTTCAATGAATATGAACCGCATTTCCAAGGACCTATGTTAGCGGAGAAGCGAGTATGTAAAGAAAAACAGAACAGCGCATAGCAATGCCACTTTACCTTGTGCAAATTAAGTTGTCCCAATATACTTTTGCAGTTTCTGATTGGTGGTATCTTCGATAATCACGATTCTAGGAACGACCACGGTAGTGTTCCCATCCTGAAACTGGATCGAGAAATGGGACAATTGCAACACGATTGTTTGAAGCCAGTTTGCATTTATTACTTGTGAATTTCATACGCTAACCTTAATCCATCCGGTTTACTTTTCATGGTGGAAGTGTTAAAGTAAGACTATATGATCTCAGCGATAAAGATTATCGAATTCAGAGCACATACTCAGAAAAGTGCATTTTTGAAACAAAATTCAAATTTTTGAGTCGGTATATTCTTATAAAATTCCAAAACTGTTATTAAATTTATGCCATATTTCAACAGCTCTAGTTACGTTATTTCTATCACAGTTGCTTTGATGGAGATATCTCATTCCGTTCCCGGTATATGCGCAAAATGGTACTTTGGATTGTTCAGTACTTGAAGGTGGTGTATATTGTGGTGGTGTCGCAGAGATGAAATATAACCGGAAAGTCTGGAACAAACTGGATGGGAATCTGATCAACGTTGATGCGTATATCGATCCAGTGCGATCGATTGTTGTCCCAGGTGCAACCGCTTGAGGTGTAGCTTATGAATTCCATTACACCATCATGCTACATACTGCTTATAAGCAGTGCTTCACCAATCGCCAAACGTTTGGCATCACGATTACGTAATAGTGGTTTTAAAGGAGAATTATGGTCAACTGTGTCTTGTCGCCACGAGATGTTTTACAACAGATGATCCTGGATTCCTTGTAATCATTTGGCCATCATTTATCGGCTGCGTCATCCATTTCACCAACCACTTTTGAATATGTTCGGTCATCCGTTGTGACAGCTGACGGTTTGTTCTGCCTATGTATGCGTCACCGCAACTGCAACTGAACTGATAAACAGTGCGTGAGACGGAACTGGTCTGCCAGCCATGTTTACGTTTGTCCAAATCAATTCCACGAGTAGAGGCAATGAGTCTGAGTTGATCAGCTGGGAATGTACGGTCTAGAGCTAACCTCAACTTCTGGCGCACATCATTGTAAATGTGGTCACCTGTGAACGCAAGCCTGATGTAGATGGCCCTTTTACCGACCTTTTGGAATGGTTACCTTTTAGGAATGGTCTATCTTGAATACCTATAAACCTTTCTGGGTAACCATTGTTTAGCAATACTCTCCTTAGGAAATCCTCTTCTTCCTTTAGTGTATCTGAAAACTGTAGAAAAACAATATCATTTCTCAAACCCCGACGAACGGTAGTTTTCATGAAATGGCCCGCTGTTGCTGAAAGTTAGCATATCCAAAACATGGAATATCTGTAGGCACAAGAATGTTTGGAAGTACAGTTTCCTATTAACGAATTTGAATAGAGAAAGCAAAACCACAGGTTTGCTCCATGCATTTTGGATCTTTTCACTACGTATGTACACATGCATACTGCAATCTATGTGATCATTGATATAGGGCCGGATATAACAGAACCATTGGAGAAGAAAGATTATGGTCATAATTACTCAACAAACACATTTGCAACCAAGGTGGCTCTAGAGAGAACAGCTATTCACGCTATTTACGTATTTGAGGCTGGTAAGTTCGAATGCATGGTGCCTCAGAGTATTTCAAAAGCCCTGGGGTTGTTTGTTTTGCAGAGGATTCTGAACACGTAGGGCAGCACGACTGCTTCATTTTGACGTGTTATGTGATCGATGAACCGAGTTTGGAACGCGTCATCGGTGACGTCATAGTTCCGAAATTTCCATTCATTATTTTCTGAAGCCAGACCAGGATGCGCTTGGTTACTTGGTAATCCAATTGTTTCCCCATTTTGCCGATGTAGATGGCCGAGCATCCACAATTAAAGTGGTAAACACAATTATATTTTGCGTGTAGATACACTGGTTCTTTCACTGGGGGTGTTGCCAACCGTGTGGTTCTGAAAACCAGGATAGAATCAGCTGCGCAGTAGATGCGCCTAACGGCCGATTTAAAGGGCAGTTGCAGGATTACCCTCATTTCATCCGCAACTGGTTTCTATTCCCGTTTACAGTTCAGTTGAAAGTGCTTTCTTATGAAACCTTTAGGATGGCCAATTGGAAAACGTTTCTAATCCTGTCACATTCCTTATTCAGGGTATCTGCTGTTCAAATTTGTTGTGTCTGTAGAAGAGTGGTAAAAGTAGAACAATCTTTTATCTCAATGGAGCAAAGCTGGTAAAATAGAGATATTGTTCAAACCATATATCATTTCGGTACATAGATCTTCTGACTGATCAATTCATAAGATGTAAAACTTCCACGTCCAGAAAGGCAATACTGTATTGCATTTCAGATTGGCGTGGCAATTTTATGTTCAAGTGAAGATTACGTAAGCGTTTAAATTATTCCTCTTCTTCCTCCCTCTTGTTCTACACGCCGATGGTATAGGTTTAGATTTTTAATTCCGTCCCGCAGTCCATCTTCAATATGTCCAACGAAAACGTCCGCAAGAATGGGCCTCAGCGGACTGTCCATCGCGACTCTATCTATTAGAGCTAAGCAACCGTAAAAGCCGTTCCAGCCCATCCACTGGTAGTCCAACGTGAATGTTCAAATCTTCCATGGTCTAACGAAGTATCATGAAGTTCTTCAGTAGCAGAACGTCTGTAAGCTGGACCAAGGTACAAGACGTTCCCTCGAAAACAGTCTTCGAATATGAAGAGATCCAAACAATCATTGTTGCCTTGCAGTTCGGCTAGTAGAGTGTGTACTGTACAAAATCGTAAGAGGCCTCTATGCTTGAGTTTGAATCCCACCGGGGCTACTGAACTTTGCATAATTTTATCATAACACCAATTTGAGCAAGAAGTCGGTGTGCCGTGTGCCGTTTCCACGGGCATAAGCAATGTTTACGGAAGTTTTCGACGATTTTGAATAATGAGCTTTAACGGTTTTAAATATTTTGAAATAAGATTCGCACAAAAAATGAAACCCAAAAGGAATGTTCTGCTCAAACGGTGAAACCAAACAAAGGTTTCCAAGTACGGCAAAACCTTGAATATTGGGCGAAAGAAATTTTTAAATGTCTTCAGTTCTTTGCTACTTAACTGGTTCTGTCAAGAATTTTGCAATGAAAATACATCTGTTCGCAATATGATTAACGCGAAAGCTAGGTGAACACGATAAACCGTAATATATTATAATCAACAAAACGACAGTTGAAATCGGGATATAAATATTAATTGGGAGTACTTGATGATTGTAAGGATTGGAAAGATGAATTTAAATCAATAATGCGTTTTGTCTGCATAATAAATGAATTGGATCAATTTTCCCATCACACATCTGAGACACACTCAAAATAATTATTTCAGGAACAGGATTGCGTGTGACCGAGTAATTATGCATCATTTGGATTAGTTTCAGTTTGTGGATTTGAATTCCACATTTAATCAGAAATAACTAAATATTCATGTGATTATTTGTTTCATAAACAGCTTTATTGGTGTTTTGCTCAGCGATACCGTTACATCTTACTTGATATACCTCATTTTGCTGTCCCTGAAAACTATCTTTTTCAAAGGAATAGAATTTAAGTTTGTATACTTTTGGATCCCTGGCAACTAGAGCTATAAATCAAGTTATTACAAATAAACCACGGCAATAGATCCTCAACTTTTAGTAATTATTTTTACCGTACTAGCATCAAGGGATTTTATAATATGACTTCTTAGCAGAGATGGAATAGTGAATAGTTTTTATTTAATAATGCACATGGCAGGGTAAACTAAGTAATTCATATTGAACTCAAACGTGCATGTAATTTGAGGTGCGGGATAAGTGGTGCCGATTCGGATTCAGCATCTAATAAACCTAATCTTCAGTTCAAATTCATATCACTAGTTTCACATCATCAAATATAAGTAACTCTGGTTTGAATGCAAATTAAAATCTAGCGTAATAAGATTGCCTGAACCTGCATAGAAGACCGTATATGGCAGAGGAGCTTCGATGGAATTTTATGCGTAGTTAAATGTATCTTCTTTTTTATCTGTTAGGCCACGTCAACTGACAGAACAATATTGATGAAATCCGAAGAAACGGCAGTTGATGAATCTGGTCAATTAGAGTATGAAACCATTCAAGTCAGTCAAGCCAAGTCAAGAAAAGCTTTATGCACCCAAAAGGTGAAGTTTCAGCAGTTTACGAGTTTTACAGTGGATAGTTAAAATAATTGTAAACAAAAATAGAAATACAGTATGAGAAATTCTGCATTTTAATAAACGAGAAAAAAATTAGGGCAAAAGCTTTTCCCTGAGGTGGGTGAGGATATGCTGACGATTTACTAGTAAACGAGCTAGGTAAGGAATTACACTGTTTTGGTATGTGGAAGTCCGCGCAGGAAGGAGTTGATATTTGGAGCGTGTCCAAGGAATTGACAGGGCTTTCGCGATATCTTGGTGCAGACAATGCCCTTGATCATGCGTTATCCTGTCAATGAATGTATCACAAGCGTCAAGATGCTTGGAAATAAAGAAATAAACTAAAACAGTTTTATCAACTCCACTGTAGCGGGACAAAAGTTTAAGGGATCTTGAAAATAAAGAGAAGTCTTTTTCTTTCAGTCCGGGGATAAAAATCGGGGAGCAGTATAGCCAGTGTGGAAGNGACCAGGACAGGTTATAGGTAAGGGTGACACCAAGGTATTTAACAGATGCAGATTTGGGAACGCTTTGATTGCTTATTCTAAATTCAGGAAGATTATCAACTAATGAAAAATAACGGGGACCGGTTTTAAGACTAAATGGAACTTCGATGCACTTACAGATGTTAAGTTTAAGGGATCGGGTCACAGACCATTCGTGAAGTTCATTAAGACTGTTCTGGAGAGGTCGAAAACTGTCTGAAATAGGGGCTGGGCAACCAATCACAATATCATCAG
>UZAN01039422.1:28255-43794 GCA_900618425.1 Echinostoma caproni | reverse complement strand
AACTGTGGATAAATGGGGTTTATAAGCAAATTGTAAAGGGTCATGGGCGTTACAGTGGGGTATCATACGGTGCAGCAAAACATTTTCAAAAGCTTCCAGCAACACAAATGTGCAGGCAATAGGACGGTACTTTGACGATCCTTTCTTTGGGATAGGTCTGATCCCGGATGACCTCCAGCAATCGGGGATCGTTCCAGATGACAAAGAAGTACTAAACAATTCGACAAGGGGTGTTGCAGGCTGCTCGGCGCAGGCTTTCGAAAAATTAGGTGCTAATCCATCGGGACCATGAGCTTTATTGACCTTGATCCTCCTCAAAACTTGGAGGACCTTGTCCGGAGAAACAGGGTTAATTGCATCACGGGTAGGAAACAGAGGTGGGAGGGAGCTAGATGCAGGTACAGAAGTAAATCGACGGTTATGTACCTCAACGTTGGGACAAGAACTGATGCGTGAGCCGCAGAGTTTCCGCAAGGTAGTCCACATCTCACGAAAGTTTTTATTGCCCAAAACAGTCTCGACATTCAGGCGTCTTACTTCCGCTCTAATCAGAACAGACAGCTCTTTGACACTGTTACGCCTGCCGGCCATATATGCCGTCTCTATAGCACGACGAAGTCGCTTAAGCAGGGGGAAGGAAAACCTATCGGTTCGAATATAATTTGACCCTTTGATAATCCTTTAAGTGTTTGGAGTTAGAATTCTTGAGGGGGTATTCTATAGGCACTACTGCTGTGCTGTACCGCGAGCTAAACTTGATCCTGGTGCATTCCCATATATTGTAACGATCTTGGCAACTTGCAATTTCGTTTGAGCGTGAGTCGTGTTGATGTCTCATTGAACCTTTTAGTTCATGGTGTCTGCATTTTCCTCTGTTTCAGATTGTCAGTTCGTCTTCTCCACGGAAAACCTTCTGTCTGTCGACGGTTGCAGCCCACATCGGGACCTAGCTCACTTGCGGTTGTCTGGTGTACTCGCTCACGGCAGACTCCTGCCACACACACAAACCAATCATCTCACAATATATATATATATATAGAGAGAGAGAGAGAGGGAGTGAGATGAAGTGAGGATTTTATGTGTGAAGATGCGCAGATTTGACTGAATCGAAACAACTGATTTGTATACCGTGTATTGCATAAGACAGTATTTACTACGGTATTGTCGTTATAATGTAGATGGTTGTTTATTTTGATTCATACCGGTTTCCTTTTGAAATAAGATCAGTTGCCCAATTTTTGCCTACATATTTGAATATCGGATCCATTTCTCTCCGTATTGATCGAGGTCGATAATGGATTACCCAGATCGATTTGTTCTACTTGAACACCAGTTAAATCAGTGTGTATAAAAATATACTAGTGACCGACTGTGATGAACTAAAATATTTTCTTTCTGACTTGATTCAGTTTTGTTACATTCATCAACCATATTAATGCTTTGGGTATGAGCAGTAAGTTATCACTTGTTTACTTCTATCTACGTGGGTTCTAGGCTGCATGATTGTTAACTAAAAGTGTGTGATCTTGGTGGCCAAGATGAAATTATTTCAACAGGAAAATCGCAAACTTCACCATGTATGAAAATACAATATAGTCTAAAAGGAGCGACTCAAATTATTTCCATAAACCCTGGCCATCTCGTTGGTTTGTTATAAGGCATTAGTTTATCCAATATATAATCCATAGCAGCAAATCTAGTGAATAACCAAATGAAATCATTTTACAACCCGGAGAAATTGCAATAAATAAGATTTCATAATAATAATCTACGTTTGTTAGCTGACTCACCGAATACCGGAAGTCCCATTTGCATCAAGGTCAAACTTGAAACCAAGGTCATCTTTGTTCACAGCTTTGAACTTTCGTATTGTAATCAAGATAATGAAGCCAGCAGAGGTCGAAACCAAAATTTATCGTTATCTCAGTGAAGAGGACAGAAACAGAGTTGCTTCCCCATGCTTTCGTGTGAACAAAAAAACTAGTTATAGGATAATGCATGGGAAAACAACACCTAGAACAGCTTGTGGAGGCGGAAAACCAAGTCTAGGTAAAGATCAACCACCACTGATCAAATAAGAGTATCTGCTACATTCTGAACATCTCTATCTATGAAGTATAAACTAATCACAAAGATCACTGCTATACTGTAAATACTCATCAAGGCATGCTTATGATAATTTGGGAAAAATATTTACGTCCGTATGAAGGTTGTTGCCTGTACGAACCACCAAATGTCCCACAGCAACCCGTGGCTTCAGTTTCGCTCAGAACAGTAAATTATCATGCAGACAATTGAACTCACCTATGATCGCGTTTGATGAATGACTGGGTATTTGAGAAATGCTGATTCCCAATCCGATTTTTCCATTGACGAAATAAGGAGGGCATGTGAATTTGAAATAGAACGAGTGAGGAATAAAACGTGGCAATACTAACATATCTGTCAGCTTTTATTCTTCGACTGCCTTGTTAGTTGTTCAATAAATGTTTTAAGCCATTTTAATGCCATTATATGGATGAATAATAAACCCTAGACAGCGACGGAATAAATGATGTGTGCTCAGTTATGCCAGATAATATATTAAACAATATGAGGACACAATCGCATTAATGAATAGATATTGCGGAAATATATGAAAGGAACAAATCTATCACTGAAGGTGTATCTGAGGGGAACAATGTAACTAATGTTTCGTAATATACACGCACAGGTGTAGTGGCTTAAAATTGCGTTCGCATTCAATTTTGGGGCGACAGATGTCCAAGCATTGAATCGTTTGGTTTGGATGATATGAAATCGGTACAATTGCAACCGATTCCTAACATTGGCTAATGCTCACAGTCCGAATTCGATTAAATTTCTAGGTCAAAACTGAAAGGTGCTGGAGATAAACCATCCATAGTTGCAATAAAAAAACAGAATTCTTATAACGGTTTTATCTAATTAAGTCGTTAAGGACGGCTGTGGGTTGAGAATGTTGAATAATTTGTGGTAAGGGAGAGTTACTAGTGACTGACTGACAACTGTAGCATTGAGGACTTCAGCACCAAGATACTGCTCAAACCACTTGCGTTCATTTCGCAGAGAAATCCTGGGGTTTGTTAAGAGTGCTCACTGATTCCACTCCTCAGACCTTGACCCAAAGGTAATGCATACAAAATCTTTATATTTGGGCATTGATAAAATTGAATAATACCTGAGAGCAGAAGTGTTACCTAGCCAGTATACTCCTCTCTTTTTTTCCTCGCTCAGTGGATTTACTGAGGCAACGTTTATCGTGCCATTACACATAAACTGAATCTTAGCAAGTTAGCAAATGAGAGTAACCATTTACTTAGGAAGAGAAGCATACATGAATATTTGGCATTACCCAATCGATGGAAAATGTATAAGGGTATTGTGAAAATAATTCAGGTCACACCTAACTGTAGACAAGTGTAACAATTACTTCCTTTAAGAGATGGAAGAGTGAGATAATTACTGATCTTTGATGGAACCGTACCAACGGTCGATCATCTCAAACGATTGAAGAAAAAAGTACTAGTGAAATAAGTCCCAGAAGAAACACATTTACACTCAATATTGGGATAGAAAGAGGTGTGGATGAGTAAAGAATGAGTAAGGAGCACACTACGTTCGAGAAGTTGTTCATTAAACAAACAAAAAATCAAAGTGCAAGGGGGAAAGCCGGTGATCAGAAGTCTCGTAACGGACTAGAGTGCTACCAACATAAGAGCCGATGTGGTGACAGTACATTTGATCATTGAAAACTGTTAGGCATACGTAGGTGACTGTACCCCGTAAGGCTAGCAAACGATACGTGAAAAGCACTTACCGATACAAGCTACAAATAAAAAACGGCTAGGATGTGGCAGGGAAAGTAACGCTATTTCCTGACGTTGCGCCAGAGACTGCAGATAAAGTAACTTTCATCGAACTGCGAATTTGCTAAACCTGAACACGTTTAAGATCAGAAAGAAAAAAGAGAGAAGCCCCATCAAAACGCTACTGCAATATTTAAGTACGGGACGAATATGAGAGATAACTCGTCAAAGAAAACAACCTGGATTGAAGGAATATCCATTACTGACTGTAAACCAAGAAATGCAAGTCGGGACACAAAACGGACAAACATAAGGAAGAGTAATGAAAATTCCGAGAAGAAAAAAACGGTCTCTGGGTGGGAAGTGGGCGAAAGCACAAGATAAATGAAGACAGAATGAATTTTCTTCCATATCAACTGAATGAACATCAATTGGGGTCTTCAAGAATAAAAGATGACAATAGTACACCAGTATCCTCGTCGACCGACTGGAATACAACTACATGAACTGAAACGGAGATATTTTGCTTAATGAGGAAACTTATTATTTACCAACGGAGGGTCAGAAGGAAATCGACCCTGGGCAGTTTTGCCTGTAGACCTTCGTGATAAATTCAATTGGAAGCTCTCTCTGAGGTGTAATTCCTTGTGGTCATTTATTTACCGAAATAAAAGACAGCAGCTAGCCATTAGAAGGACGTGATAGGTAGCTTATCGTTGATTACTTCATAATGAACCAATTTCGAGAAACACGCTCAGTTGCTGGAAGATGCTGGTTTCAGGTACTTCTAAATAAAGCAAATATGAGAAAATAAGAGGGTGATTATTCTGATCAGAACGATCAGTGTCCGTGAAAAAATTAGATCACAGAATTTTTCCAAGCTATCCATTGAACGAAAAAATAAAGAGAAAACATATGTGGATTGTGATTTACCTCGGTGGAACACCTTTTTTAGATGATGGGCGAGAAATAGCCTATATAGGGTGTTTTACATAACTTTGAAAGGGTTTTACGTATTTTCATACTCATAACGCGAGATGGTAAAAGAAGTCACAGGAGTAGGATAATTGGGCGAAGTAGAGGTGAACACAAATCGGGGAGCAAAACGATGCTCATATGTTTCACATAAAAGATTGGTGGAGGAAATAGAGCCAGAAGGAAAATGGGTCTGACGAATTGGCGATGAACTACATTCTCAAGGAACTAAAATGTTCGACTGCCGGTGCCAGAACAGATATGTTTAGCTTTACATTAGACCAATCGTATTTGGTAGGCAAGTCCTAATTTATCCCTTGCTCGAAACAGTATTACAAGTTGAGGCTAGAAACAGAGGGTTGAAAGATTAGGGGTACAGCACAAATAATGTGTGTTGTTAAACCACCTGAGTTTCGAGGAAAATAGTGTGCAAATGTTGAGAAAAATATGAGAAAATACGAAAATATACGCGCTCAAGAGATAGGATCCTTGGAATGTGCAGGAACTGTCTTATTTGGTTGAATTATAGTACCACAATATATATACATATATATCTTGATGTAAGTGGATGATCAAAGCAAGTCAATCTGATGAAGGCAGAAATAACAGTCATCGAACGAGTCAAACGGAGAGAGAATGAAAACGTCCCACTAGAAGAAAGGAATGAACATGAGAATGATATAAAAGGTATGCGCAAATTGTCAGCTCGATTGAGAAGTGGGAAGCCAAATGACTGATTCGGGTTGTCGAGTATGTCAGTGAAATATCAGAATAATGGGTCTAACAATTCCTAACTATAAAGTTTAGAAACTCCTAAAACATTAACATGGAGCTTCACCGAAAAAGTGCATTTAAAATAGTTTCTTGGGCAAACGAGAAACAAAACCAAAAGTTTTCCATGTAATATTGCTGTTCCAGCCTCCGCTGGAAAATAAAGTTGTATTCCGTAGATGCTGACGTATTATTGAATAAAAGTCTAGATGCACCCTTGGTTATAAAATAAAGGTATAAATAAAATGGATAACATTCATAGAAAGTTGAAGGGATAAATTTGAGTTCAGTTCGAAGATACAGCGAGAAAAACGTAAGACTGATAGGTTTGTTTTGCGGAAGCAATAGTAACGCTCAGCTCTTGAATGGCGCTGCAGATGATGATTTCGTGCTTTTATTCAAATGCGTACAATAAACGAGACTGCGTATTCTGCCAAGATTCGCATTTTAAGCAGAAATCCGGGGAATACTAAACTGCGTTTTAGAGCTTTGAACGAACAAAGGAAGATTATAGTAGGCGTGGTGACACCAACGTCTTCTTACCTTCTATAAGAATAAGTGTCTTTAAATCTGTTTGGGCAAAAAGAAATATCTTGACGCTTATTATGCTGCTAGCTATTCACAATCCTAAAAGAGTTCTTAAAAAGCAATTGGAAGTTACCACAGAAAGAAACCTCGATATATGTAATAACTTCATTCCAATCTGTCAGGGTTCCTCAATCCTGTTACTAAACATAAAGCTGTCAAGTGATTCTAGGTTTTCTCCTTCATCTTGATTCAATAGGAAGTTCTTGTTGGCATGTTCCTGATTGGATAACACAAGTCAAACCCATGGTGCAGCTAAGCGCAGGCCGCAAACTTAGATGCTGGCGTATTTTAGTGCAAGATGGAAGGCATAAAGGACCAAAGGATGTCCCCTGATGGGGTTAAGGGGAGTTATGTGATCCTGCAAGTAATCTTCACGATTGGCAAAGATTGCTATTGTCAATCTTCGAAGCATGACGCACGATGTGCTTGTCTAACTCAGCCAATCTAATGTGAACACATTAGCCAATTAATGAATCAAGGGATATCCTCGTTATGCGATAACTAATAGTGAACGAAATACGGGACAGAAGTAAAGTACAGCATACAAATGGTATATGGTGATTCACAGTTAATCAAAAAGGCAGTGAATATGGATTTAAATGATTTCAACCTCTTAGCATCAAGGAAGTCACATTGTTGTTTGACTGATTGAAGTCTCATGTTCAAATTGTGCAAAGTTCAGTGGCTCCAGTGGCATTCTAACCTATGCGTGGACGACACTTGCACTTTTGTGCAGCGCTTTTGGTGTGCATTGCTATTAGTGTGGCCCCGTAGCTCAGGTGGTGGAGGGTGCACTGTACAACAGCGTAGGCGGCGACCATATATGGGTCCCAATCCCAACGAGACTATTACAATCTTCACAATTGCAACATGGAAGTCAATTGGGTATACTTGTTCTTTGCAATCTACAAAGGAGAATTCAAAGGTCGGTTTCAAACGGCGCCGCTGTAATAACTCCCGGAACGATCTCATGCAGTTTGTAATTTACACAGGCTGACGCTTTGTCCTCCAAATTGAACTGATTGGTGTTCATCAACTAACGATGCTCAAACATTACTTGTTTTATCCTACAAGTAAGTAATGGGTCATCACAGTCACTAACAATTGGAACATCTGCGCAGTTGACAATACAACTGCCAGCTTCTTCAAACATTTTCACTGACCGATTAAAATCTTTTCATCCTGTCTCGATAGATAATTCATGATTTATTGATAAGTTTCGATTATCTATCTCCGGGAACCCATAAATAAACAAAATAAAAATCGCGACGACCCCTCGATCAACTAATTTGCAGGTGTATACATTTCTTTGTAAACCTACAACTACAAGCAATCTTGAATGAATCAAAGTAATCAGCTAAATAGAATTTACTTGGTACAAGTTTATAGTACCGTTCATCAAAGCTAGAGTTTTCTAAATATTTTCTACTTTGATGGAGAAACTTGAATTTTTGCGCTGCAAACCAAGATATATTTCATTCAACCATTTGGATAAACACATTAATATTTTTTTTGAATACCTGATGTGACAAACACCGTTTTTTAAGGTTTGCACCCGACGTTCAAATTTAGTTTTCATTAGGTGAGTGCTGCCCTAAGAATGAAATGACTAACGAACATGAATTCCGTTTAAGTTGCTAGTCATGTTTACAGTTTATCTTTTTAAATAGTTTCAGTACAAACATGCCAATGGTACACCTTAATAACAGTCCTCCTCGTTAGCACTGATTCCAATTCAAATCACCACATTGCTTCCAATGGTTTCCAATTACACCCGACTCGAATCATCCATCCCACCCTCTATATACCTTAGAGCAAACCAACTTTTCAGACCACTGAATTCCACTAGAAACTTACTTCAGATTTTCTTATCAGTGGTTTACACAAGCAACCTGAATTAGACGGGTACCCAAAAAATCGCCCTCCTCCTACGGCACTTATTCTCTCTTTATCTCGATTGGGGAATATTCCGAACCTCATAGATGATATCAGACATATTTCACATCCCGAAACGCGGCGACTACCCAGACCCAAATAACTACCATCTATCTCGTATCAGTTGTTTCGAAGGTTATGAAATCAACCATTGCTACCTGGAGAAGAATAAAGTGCTCAGCGACTGTCTGTAGGGTTTCCGGTTCCATTGATCTGCCTGTGATCTTCTTATGCGCATTTCTCATACTCGGTCAGGAGAACTCAACAAACACGAAGACACTCATGTAGTGTCAGTAGATTTAATAAAAGCTTTCAATTTTGTGTAGTAAATAAGTCTCCTGGCTAAACCACCATGTTTGGCTCTCCATCAAACGTTGTGTCTTGGAAAGTAGGCTATCCCAAGGACTGTTCAAGTTGATGGGACCATGTCCTGTTCAGTGCCTGTGAATTTCTTTGTCTTCCAAGGTTCTGCTTTCTCCATTCCCTTTTTCTCCCTAAATTCTAATAGGGACTTTATCCTCGATTAGGGCTGTCGCAACCGTGTTTTCTTTGATGCCAGTAAAATTGTCCATATCTCAATTTCTTTTAAACAATAATATTTCTCCTACATTATATTTCAACTCGTACATTCTTCGTTCCACAATTTCAAGCAACCTATTTTAACGTTTCCTTTCTTCTCTTTTATCAAGGTCAGCATATATCAATCTATTTATCTCCGGCGCTGCGCGCAAAAATTTGATTCCTTTTCCGTAAGTGACATTTGTTCATCACCATTCACGTTCTCTTGCTTTACAATGCTCAGATTCGCACTATACTTAAAAAAAGGAGTCATATGTGAGCTGGAGGTTCGTCCAGCTTTCCTCTTATTCAGTTTGGACCGTAGGCCATTCGTCTCATCAATGACCGGTCCTTAACATGTAACCTGCAGTCCATAAACCTCCTTCGAGTTGTTGCTTCCATATCCCCAATCTAGGGCTACTATTTTGAACTTTGCTCAATTGAACTTGCATCTTCTGTCCCTATCCCACTTATTCATCCTATTAAGTCTCGTACTCAAGCGGCTACACAATAACTTCAATTGGTTAACCCCAGCTATTGCATTACTAAGTTTCATTCATCTTTGCTTCCCAAAAGTAGTAATGCTGCGGAGCGCTCTCCTCTCAGTTTGCATCCAACCTAAAGCATCCAGATATTTAAACGTAGAATCAACAAGCTTATTACAGCTTGAATGTTTCTCTTATTATCCCATGTGCAGTACATCCCTGAATAAAGTGTTTTACCCCATTTACAGCATTCACTGCTGTATAATAAAAAGGTTTGAGAACAGACCGACCGAGCTAAATCTCATGAGAATGGATTGTGAAACACTTTCCAATTCTTTCTTTTGTTAATGGATTTAACAGATTCCCGGGTCAATAAATGTAAAAGCTATCATAAACGCAATTGTAAGGAAAACACATTTTATGTTTTCTATCCATGATCCATTTCATTCATTTTACAGGGTCTGACCCGCAAGAAGTTTGGTGGGCGAATCTAGTCCACTTTCCACAATCAATATTCATTGAACTGGGCTTATCATTCAATACATACGGAATTGGTCGGTGGCTTGAAGAATCACTTCCCTCTATGATATTGTGAATTAAACAATAAGGTTGGGTTCAATTACGTAGCGATATTCTTGTAGTTTACGTTAGGCAGTTCAAAGTCTCTAATGCCTGCCAGCTGTGCATTCTTCATAAACTGCGCTCAAGCTACTATAAACTAAGCTACGGTGACTTTAGCAAACTTTTGTGACCACTGCATGGTAATTCAAAATCAAGAAAGAATTTTCAGTAAAACTAAGTTTGGTTAAAACTGCGAACAGAATGAAGAAAACCCTTTAAAAAAGGATCAGAGATCTGTAAACACTTGATTGTTTCAAAGATCAACTCCAGCGTAGAACTGCAACTGTTCTCCAGTATATGATTGTCTGTGTTTTACCAGATTATTTGATGAAGCGCTTCTTAGAGTTTCATCATGTTCCACCGTTGATCTTGATTTTCGGGTAATCGAACTAACGGAAACACTTATTTTCTTCCATCGGATGAAAAAACATGGTAATCTCCCTTAGCACCGCTAACATATGTGTTGTTTAATAAGTCCACGAAGCTTTTGCATCCAAAAACTTCAAGTCATTTTTTTGAAAAACTATGAATGAGTACACATTTGCGACGAAAAAAAGCAAATCTTCTGAACAATTGATTGTCCTCAGTAATCAGTTTTGTCACGAGTCTTGACCGCATCAGCACCTATAGAGTCGATGTTAATGTTCTTCTAATCCCTCAAATTTATTGAGCTCATATACTTATTTAAGCTGACCCGAAAGGTGTTGTTCGGGTCAAATACGCGTTAGTTCTATTGACCTACATTTTTCAGAAAGAAATGTGTTTATCCTTGATGAAGCCACCACGGGAAAATAAATAAAAGATGGAAATCACGATTAATGGCGCCGAGGAATCAAGATATCGATTTCTATTTTTCACAATTATCGCTTTATTAGATAGTTTATATTACGGAAGTGTTTTCGTGACCGTGCGATACGAAACCCCTTGAACTAACATCGTTAGTTCTATTCAGGGATGTACAGATTGACACTATGGCAACGCACGCGCCTTCCACATAATTCGACGAGGGTTTTAAACTAAGGCAGTTTTAATCTATAATATTAGGATAGCAAAATATGATCGTTTATTGCGAAGAACCTTAATCCATGTCACAGAGAATGTGGACGAACTCAACATTGTACGTTCACGGGTTATCAAACTTGATCAGTACATTTATAGGAAATTTCTTCAAATGAAATCACCTTATGTATACAAACCACGGTTTAGCTTTCGAAAAAATACATTTGAAAACTTGTTCGGTGTGACACGGAACATGCAATGGTTTACCTGATATTAATCACATTCGGCAAATAACCACCGAAATCCATCCCAAAATGTTGAATAAAACGATTTCCCAATCGAGTTAAGTGAAAGATAAAGTACTGCAGTAAAACCGACAAAATTTAATAATTGAATTAGCCTGTCAGTAAACCAACTTCTTAAATTATTGAGAACAGATTTCATGATTAGATGGTAACATTTTGAATTAGATCGAGCTTTTACTTTTTCATAAACTTTGTCGTACTTCGCCAATTCAAAAAGAGGTATGCGCAATCAGAAATAATAACCTTGCGGATCTTGTGGAAAGGTGAATAGGCAACAACTTCCATCGACCATTTAAGTTATGCAAACGTTTTAGGTAATGCATTCCTAAAATCACGGATTTGCCCGTAGGAAATAAAGCAAAATATCTTAAAGAAAATGAAGTTATGAGAAGTTAGCTTCAAAGCAATCTCTTTTTGCGAAAGTGCAGTAAGATATTTATTGTGTATGCTAGGTAAGTTTTAGTTGAATAGCAGTACTAGCAGACAACGTTTTATGATACTTGCTTTATAACACCGTTTAGGATTATGAAACAACGCAAATAAGTTATTCTATGCAAAACTCTAGAACTATAGNATAGTTCTAGTTCTTTATACATTACATCGTGGAGTAATCACAAATTATCTGGATGTATGTTTCCTTACCAATATTTGAGTTACATTGATTTTACCTCGTGTGGATTGTCTACGTCTTCGTTGCAGTGTTTCGGGAATTTCGGGAAACCTGCTCATTTGACCGATAATCACATTTTATCGGAACACCGGTGAAGGAAGATTCTAAATCATCATTCTTCAGAGATTATAAATAAAGAATATCGAAAGAGTTCATGCTGGTTTACATGTCGATCAAAATAGCTTCATTCTCACATGCGATTCTCATTGGGTCCATTTGGCTGCGGCCCAACTGAACTTTGCATTTTTATTGCGCGAAATTCACGCTCACTAGATGCAAATTCCGTACACAGCCGGAATTTTCCTTTGGAGTTTTGCATAACGACGAATAAATCTCTAATTATATGTCACTGTTTAAGTGAAGCGGACACAAATATTCACGATATTGTCGTTTTCACACCTACAGCCAGCTGAAATGAGTCAATATTCCTCGGATTAATTTAGGCCATGCACACGAAAAAAGGTTTTAAAATGCACCTCGGTAACTCGTTAGATCACTCGGTTTTATATCGGTATCGTCACAGTTTAGATTGACTTTGTTCAAACCCTCACTTTCGCACTGCGATTTCTGTTGCTTTTTTACCTGCTCATTCAAATGATGTTCAGTAAATGGAGGGAAATAAATATTGAAGAAATATTTGGGTACAGATACAGAATAGATGTAACCCATGTTTATGGAAAACAACGCGAAATCTATACATCGGATCCATGTTTCATTAGACCTGAGTACTAGGTGGTTGCAAATTCCTGTTACTTTCCATATTAACCTATTTATGATCACTTCTGAGGATAAAAAACATCTCAGAACAACATTTTCATTTGGTAGTGCAACGTTCACATAACTTAAGTGTTTCCGCGTAGTATATCAATACAAATTTAATCAACTTCCCTGATATTTCTTTCTGTCTAAAACAGACTGTGCGTCGAGGAATCAATTGATACTTTGAGAAGTAGCATAACTATGCTCATTATTGAACAATCATTTCCTGTTTTATTGTATTGCGGAGAAAAATGACGAGGAGCATGATGATGGACATCAGCTCCGCATAGCCCTTTGTTTGAGGAATTCACAGTGGGATTAAAAATTATGTTTGATCATGGACATAGTCAGCAATAATCGACATTTACTACGACTAGCTTGTGGTGAGTAGTCAACTTACCCTAGGTGGATCCCATCCGGCTCACTAGACGAATTGGGGATGATCTAGCCTACTGTAAATGTTTGTATGTCACGCAGATAAACATCCAAAAGTTAATTTTTGAAACACGTTTCATTACTGAAACCAAAGAATTGTTTTTATAAATGAACAAATTGTGCTTCTATATACAAGGGAAGAAGCAAGTCACGGATCACTTTGCTTTTGAATACTTTCGAAAACTTGAAATGTTTATCCAAGCTTCAGTGGAAGCAAGGACAGAACCGAAAAAAGAATGCAAGTGCGCACCGCAGAGTCATACATCAAAATTATTTTGATACAGAGTGATATACTAAGAGAAAATGGTCCTTTTCAATGCTTTTATACTTTAAAACTAACTATAAAGGTTTTATCGTTTACTTCTGATATTGAAGCAGATCAAATAAGAGGGTTATATAAGCAGTGAATTATATGGACCCGTAAGATCTGTCGGTTCATGCATTTCGAGGCTATATGGTTTGCCAAAATTCCATAAAGATCATGTTTCTTTCATCCCATCCTACTGAAAACGGATTCTTCCCACCATGCTCTCACTCAGTGGTTGGTTGAACCTGAAAGAATACAGTTATTGGCATAGAGTGCTAAGGATACGTTGCAGTTTATAAAATGTAGACGGCTCAGATAAAGGGATGCTGTCCTTGGACATTACGTCACTTTTCACAAATGTGTCATGTTATTGGCGGAAATTATCTAGTTCATCATAAAATATCTGAATTAAAACGATAATAATTTGGAAATGCTCACAGAGGTAGTGCGAGAGCTCTTATTTTGATGTACATTTAAAGTTCACTTTCTTATAAATAGGATCATCTACCGACAAAACGACTGAATGGTAATGTGATTACTGTTATGAACCCTTTTTGGCAAATTATTCTCATGGTGACGCTAAAGAAGAGTGAATTGAAAGGAACCAATGCTATTCTTTATAAATATTATCGGTTTGTAGACGACATAACTCGCATAACCGATTCAAACTTCAAACTGAATCAGTTGCAAGAGGCGTTCATTTTTTCAAACGTGGTCAGGAAATCTTCAAAGATTTTAAAAACAGCTGCTCGAATACTATTTCTAGATTTATGTTTCATTAGAAGACAAGATAGACATATGGAGCGTTCTTCGTACCGTAGGAAAAATGGAGTGGCCAATATACGATTTTTCACCGTAAAGTATAAAATAACCTGAATAGAATGGTGATAAAATGTTCAGTATCTCAGAGAATTTACTCACAATATATATGGAAAGATGAACTCATGTTTATCTCCAACGTACTCATTCAATTAAATATGATGAAACAGGTATCAAAAGTACTCACCGATGGGATGAAAAAGGACTTCTCCGTAAGTATTCACTTTGAGGACAAAGTTGCCGCCGTAACTCTCATTAGAGAGGTGAATCGAGCGGTAGAAGTCATAATCGATATTCGCCAACGATAACCATGCGCGATACAGATAAACTACCGATGTTAACTGCATCACTAGTTGTTTACTCATTGAGATGCGTTTGTGACGTACTCTACATTGGTCGCACGGCACGGTAATTATCTATCCACACGAATGAACATCATCCGCTTTCAATGTATCAAGGTGTTTCCGCATCTATCACAAGTGCGGTTCTCGTCAACTTGGTAGTTAGTGGGCATCGTGTTAACCCAAGTGAAGCATTCCACAGTATTCATCAGTTTCCTCCGAACCGGTCTAAATGTGTTAGAATGTATACGTTGGTTACAGCTGAAGAGATATTTATTAAAAATTCGACCCCCAAGCCATGTGTCCAGAAGCGTCCTATCTAAGCCCCTGAACTCCCCTGGGTACAGGAACCCCCCACAGTCAACACAAAGTTTCACATAATAACACTGATCACTCAGAAATGGATCACACGGTCAACGTGACATAACTGAAAACCCCGGAAGCACGGAACCGAGAATGTGCTGAGCGACCCACATACCCAGAGTGATCGATTCCTTGTATATTGTTGTGATCCTCCAACTCTTTGGTTTTATCCTCTCATACAGGATTATGAGTTCTTGAAAACAATCGTTTGCCTTAAATTGTGCTCTAAATGCAATTACGGGCATACTTCGGAAATCTAAATATTTTTGTTTCTTTGTTAGAAATGTTTGAACCAGATTGGCTGAAATCGATTGGCAGTAGTCATCATGGGGGAGAAAAAATCATGCAAACTCCATGGAAAACCGAGGTCGCATTATGCAGACGCCCATATGTAGACAGTTGAAAAACACGGTGGAACACCCACATGATCAACGAATGTCGTAGAACAAACGGTGTGAGAGAATACAAATGCAGTTTTCCTCTGTTTTTAATAGCAGAACGTTTCAAGATCCACCCTTTTCATGTGCGCTCCGACTAGTGTCTTTCTGACGTTCCAAAATGTTTACGTTAACTAAAAGCTTCTCGGTACTTTGGTTCACATGATGACTAGCAAGTGGTGTTTCTTAAAAATTGCACCAATTCACACAGGTTAAATAACCCTTCAAACCCTTTTCCAGTAGGTAAATCAATTAGTGTAGTCCAAACAACTTAAATGGTTTGAGAAATTCAAATGCAGTTGTCTTTCACCTTATTTGAGCAATGAACACTTCATCGATTCTTA
>UZAN01039422.1:0-27123 GCA_900618425.1 Echinostoma caproni | reverse complement strand
AGACAACACGACTATGGTAAGGGGGCATACGATGTTCGCATGGACTATGGGTTCTCATGTGCTTCCTGTTACCCTTCTGTTTGTTCTTTCTTAGTGTTCACCCTGTTCAAACATCGTGCGCCTGAAAGGGATAGGAAAGGTAAGAACAAATATAAATGCTGCAGATATCTTCGACCATTCCGATTTAAACGCCGTTACATTTCGTGCTGTACATAGTTTATCACCATATTTGATTTTCTTTCACCTAATGGACACAATTCACTGTATACTTTTGGAGGTTTTCATTTAATAAATTTTTGTGTAGTTAAATATAAAGGGGTTTTGATAACTTGTAAGAGCAAGATGAAATGCAAAATATTACTTTCGATGAATAGTTCAAACCGAAGGGATACAAAATAAATTTATACAAATAATGATCAAACTTATAAGAATGATTTAATAAATCATTCTTAACGGATTTGGGTTGAAAACAAAATCTGTATGTAGTGTTGTTTGTGTGCTAAAACTGTTATCTCAACTTCATAGGACACTTTCACGTTATCCTTCTGTCCGAATATTTTGAAGAGTGTAGTTTCAAGTTCAACGTAAAACTCCCTTCGTTTACAATATTATATTTTGACATTCAAGTAAATGAGATAAGTAAACGGATAAGCTACTTCCAGCACTTGGCAATGCCCAATTCTCATCCTCGTATTGAATTCATCAAACCGTTCCTAACAACAAACATGTTTATTAGGCTCGGTATTTAGCTTCAATTTAAAAATACTCAGAGAGTCAGTAACCACCAATATTCACTTCAGTTCAAAAGCGTCAGTAATTTAGGAATCTGGTCTCGATTTGAAATAAATGCAATCAATCGTAATTTGTTATGCATAAGCCATGGATTGATTTACTGACCCAGTATATCTATTCGCACCTTCACTTGCTGTGCTTATAAACCGAATGTTCTCAGAAATATCAAATATTCTGGTAGTCCTTTTATCACTGATCAATTGTTTTCGTCAATTCAGTTCATGTTTCTGACAAATTCGTAATGATCGTAATTTAGGTGGGATGAATAGAAGCGGATCTCTATGCAGTATGAAACAATACATAAAAAATAAATTTGATTTAGAGGTTACCCTATTTTATGGTTTCACATTTTTGTTTTCAAAACTTTTGAACATAATTTTCAAAACGAATTGAAATGCGGAACAGTAAAATATGTGTACGAAACCAATCGCTATCCACGTAATCATTCCGATAATCGATTGAAATTTTATAATTATATCTTTAGCTTTTCTACTTCACAGAATATTGTCTTACTTTTCAATTGCAATCCAAAATGCACACTGTGCAACTTAGTTGCACATTTTACTACCATTTAATCATCAAAACCACGAAAAGTCATACAACTGTAAGACTCATTCTTGAATCCTTAGTTAAAATTAACACAAATTCGTTGCATTCAGACCTTGTCAAACCCAGTAATTGCAAACCCCCTTAGGAGTAAACATTTTTGTTGACTACTATTTGTTCCCAAAAACTCAAATCAAATTTTGTATGAGCTCGGGGAGAAACCTTGTGATTTAGCACCATAGTTGTGGATATCTGCACTAAAATGTGATTATCTTTCAACCATCCCATTATCATAATATACAAGCAATGATATAATATTTTCCTTGTAATTGCGAACGAATAAGAGTAACACATTGACCAAATGCTCCACGCTTGGAATAAGGTGAAATTTCTGATTTCCAGGAAAACTGCGTTTGATTCGGTCTTAAAAGCCATGAGCTGGATCCGTAGTTACCCGTACGATAAGTAGGGCGGGAAGAGTGTTTTGACAACTATTTGCAACATGTCCCGTCTTGTCCCTTAGAAAAGCTGTGGCTTTAGAATGAATGAGACGGTTTCCGTACTCAACTATAAACCTCGTTTAGACTCGTGAAGGATGCTGTATTTTTCAAACTTTGGTTGCGTTAATAAATAACATAAAAACGAAACAATAAACCGGAGGTCGTCCTGTGAAACAATTCACGTTNTAGGAAGATTACAATGGCTAGACCGGATGTATATATATATATATATATATATATATATATATATATATATATATACATCCGGTCTAGCCATTGTAATCTTCCTAAATCAAATCCTGATAGTCACGTGACGCTATTTAAGGGCCTAGAATAATATCGGTTGCTAACTTTTGTGCTTTCAGAGCAAGAACATTCCCGGTTAACAAAACCACTGAACTTCTTTTATTCGAGACAAATCAGAGCGAAATAATTGCTCCGTATTCAAACCNATTCAAACCTGATTCTCAAGGCCAATAACAGCATTGACAGAATACTTAGATTAAGAAAATGTTTATTCGTTTGCATAATCCACTTTTGGGTGGTTTTGCACATACAAGTTTATCACGTGACATATTGTGTACGGGCACATCAATGTATCGATCATAGACACATTGGTAGCGCCGTTAAATTCATCACATCAGATCAACAACCGTGACATTTATTGATTTCCACTTCAAGTTCAGTCCGGTTCCGCAAGTGGTCATTCGTTGACCGTGATCAGTCCAGGCTCTTACACATGACAATCAAACTAAAATCCTAGTGTTTATCTGCTACATGCGTGTGACCAATGATGAATGATCTGATGGAGCACTATCAATTTTTCTGTGCATGAAACACACAGTCGTCCGCCGTTGGTTTGAATTAGATCTAATCTACTTTGCGTTTGATTTACATACGATAAAAATTGCCTTCCAATGCAAATTGTGCATTTCCACATCTCTCAACCTCTTCAGTTATATTTACCTCATTCTTTTTTATTCAAATCTATCGAATAGTTGTATGTACGTGTCAGTGTGGGAAAGAGGAGACCGGGCAAGTATATTTCTATCATTCGAAACAAAGAAATACGGAAGAGTAAATGGTATTCTTTTCTAATATTATTCATATCCATTTTTATATTGAGAAAATAGTTTATCGCACGTCCACATATATGTAATAATCGTAGGTAGGTAGAATGAAAACGCAGAAATGTAATTCGCCAAAGTGCAATCAATCATCATCTTTATTCAATTCAGAGAAATATTTTGGGAACGGGAACGCGCAAGCTTAGTAAGTTGCAAGCCACGTTGTAACCAAAGTTCGAAAAATGAAAGCGAAGCGACTAACTAAAGAGCTGCCATACACAAAAATGAGGATTGCCTTCAGATGGCAATGGTGGTAAGATATGAACACATCCCGGNCCCCGGGGGGGGGGGGTAATATGTTATTGATCTCACCTACTCGACGACCACCGCTCAAAACTGAGAATTGTATTGCGTCTGGAATTTGTTCGATAGGAAAATGCAAAATATCAGCAGAGAGGTATCGGTTTTTATTCTACTGTACACTAAATGAGCATTTGTTTTGTCTGAGATAGTAATCATCGTTATTGGAATTACAAAATAGAACATCACTTACCTTTCGATGAGGAAACCAATAAAACAGTTGATTTGGTTAATACCTGCTATGCGGAAGGTGTCCGTTTGCATACAAGAAATCAACTAAGAGAAGCGGAAAAATGTCTTTACTTCGGTCGCATTCTTTATTTTATCACATATTGTTGGTCGAGTAGCATTCAACTATATTCATCTCTCAACATCAGCGTTTGTGCATGATGATTGATAAGACATATGTATCATAACGTGCGTAAATTTTAAAATCATCTGACTCGCCCATTCTTGTTTATATAATTCAGTTCTCCAAGGATAAATATGTGGATTCATCGAACAACCGGTATTTTCGATTTCAATCAAATTTATTGCATAAAATGTATATTTAGGCGATGATTCTTTAGAAGCATATCGTTTGTATAAATTACAAAGGAAGTCCGTTTCTTAGATGAAGAAAAGTGCCTATGCATAAAATCATCTGATTTGCTTACAGATGAGGACAAAATTCGAAACGATGGGAAATAATAAATATAAACATAAATCATACGTCATGAATCAAACCATTATTGTACGAAAATGTTCCCGGCGAATCCAGTTCCAGTAGATTGTTTAATAGTCAAACTTGCATCACATTAAGAAATAGTTCCAACAATTCTATTTAAATGGCATTGATATGAGAAAATCTCCCTTACGACCTACGGCCATCTCATTGTATTATCACCATCCAATACAGTTAAATTTGCCGTACTGTGAACAGGATTACAGTAGGGTCTACTGACATCATTGATCCATTAATCCGTTTGCTAAACATTTCATTTTCAGGACTGCGAACGAATTCACTAAAAACGTACATTTATCGACTGTGTGTACCACTCGTTTTCGTGCTTTTGGAATAATGAAACAAACGCAACTTTGTCCATGGTGAACACACACTGTTTTACATGACTTCGAAGTGATCGATGCGAATTTTTTTTATTCGTAGAAAACAGAATGCCATTTTACCTTCTCAGCTTAGTATGCAATCTTGGTGAATCTTTTCTGCCTATTAAAGTCGGCTAAAAATCCACACTAACGCTTTGGACTATTCCAAAGTATCCATTGCTTCAGCCAATCCCATTCCTCTCCCCCCCCAAGAAAAAAAGAACCTAAATCAATAAAACCGAAAATGATTGATACTGACAGGTTCGTTGATGATTCTGAAAATCCGGCATTTTCTGCACTGCATCAGGAAACTTAAATTACGCAATAGACCAATCCGTTTCTTCGTAAATAATCTTTTAAAATTACTGGGTTATTTTCGTTCCATGCAATGAAGGCAAGTTAGTCAAAGTGGACATAAATTCTTCCCGCATATCTGTGACTAAATGAACTTGTTTATTCGTTCAAGTTATCTACTTATATCAACATATACGGTATCCAGTAACATTCAAGATCTTCAAGACTGGTTTCAATAACGCAGAAAATGTAATGTGTGCGACAGTGGTTCACTCAAGAGTGAAAATCTTTATTTTTTGCAAGAATTAGAATGAATGGCGCATATATGACTGGGCAAAACTTCCCAGAAGCGCATGACTGCTTTCTCAGTAGTTGCCGCTCGTCAGTTATGCGTATCCGGTGGCCTTCAGTCTGGTCATTCTTTTACTTGAACTTCCGGTGTGAATTGTGCAATGCAAACCTCATTTGCTGCTCGGGGAGTGGATTTTGAGAAAAACAAGTTTCGGAGAATCATTGTGATGAGTTTTTATCAGATTTTGGGGAGTTGTATCCTTCGAACCTCAGCTAACTCAACGCTATGGCCGATTTTCAGTGTTTTTATAAATATTAGTGTGCAGTTGTTGTACGCAGTTGTTTTGTTTGTAATATTGAGTAAGTCACGAGTCAAAAGTCTTTTTTCTTTTGTGCAAGAAGGATTATGAATTATCATCTATTTTGTTGTTTGTATGTCAACATTTCCTAATGAAATAGAAAACTAATCAAAATTATAACATAGATCTGTGGAATGTTTTAAATCAGCTAGAAGTCAATAAAAAAGACAATTCCACAATTTGAGAGTTCATTAAAAACAATGAGAGCGTATTCACTATTCTCATCAAAGGCCACTTCCCCTCCGTTTTTCTCAATAACAAGTTAGGAATTATTTAAGATCAAATGATTCTGCATGACAGGTTTGATAACCGCTAAGCTATAAACGCTCGCAGTTCTTAATAAACCTAATACATTAAATGTTCACATTCCCTCACCTACACTACTTCAGGGAAAAACTGTTTTCGTGTCCAGTTTTGATTCGCTTGTCTTGAGATGTTACATTTTCCGAACACTTATAAACCAATCTATGATAAAGCACTCCTTTGATCCCTTTCTATCCGATACACTTCCTGAACAATAATCAAAATATTCAGTATTATTTTCCAAATGATAGCGCAAAACTTTACGTTTGTACGTTATACAAACATATAGAACAAATAGGTTTCTGATATTCAATGATTTGGGAGCGTCAAGGGTGCTTGAGCTCAGTACAAATGGATAATTTTCTGTAAACATCCCGTTTTCTTTCGTTGGCAAACGTCCCCTTGATTTATCACAAGCCTTATACTAAAACATAAACGTAAAGGGCAATATTTTGCTGTTGCATGTAGAATCATTGTCAAGGAACTTATTTATCCGTTCTGTTATATAAAATGTGATATTGGAACTTTTATTTGGAGTTTTTCATTGAGAAATGTTTGAACTCCCTGAATAAACACATTGTATAGGTCAATATCTTAACTAGTTTTGAAGGTTTCACAAGTCTGCAATCAAGTACGTTTATCCAATAACCTCAGGATTTTATACAGGTCGTCTGCAATCGATCAGCACTTCTCTTGGCTAAAAAAGCTGAATTAGAGTTGGTGTAAAATATGTAACAAATATAAATCCCCATTATACAAGTATATTTTTCTCCAGAATCAAATTCCCCAAAACATTAATGGCATTGCTGCTATTAAATGAATATTATAATAATACTGTCTTTTAACTTCCTCTTTTATTTGTTGAATATACAAATGTACGGTCATCATTCAGAAAGGGAGGCCGCAGCAATACAATTCATTTTTCATAACAAAATGGCTTGCCAAATAACAGTGCAATCCATAAGAATAGTATTTTATATATTGAAATAAATGCTCTGTGTTTGATTAAAATAAATGTTTATGTCATGCACATCGCATATTACTGCAGGGAACGTCTCATACGGGTGTAGAACTGCAGTTTCTACGTGGAGATCAGGATATCAGCATGCATATCAGTCGTGCGTTAATGAACCAAGGGGTACATGCTGATCGATTAATGAAAACTCCTAATAATAATTTCATGTCGGAATCAGATAAACGCGACGAGAGAAAGCAGGTGGGTTGCAATATCAGATAGATATCAACGTAAAGAAGCCATCAAAAACGAGCGACTGTGAAATAACCGACAGTGACATTTCAGATGGTGATAAGGTTTGTGAAACAGTATGTACCGGTCATACAAATCAAGCTCTCGGAATTCAGTGTTATTCCATTCTTTTTACAGCACCGTTCAATGCCACTCGATTTTTTGTAAACATGGTTCTTTTGTAATCATTCCCCAAATAGTGAAGTAACAAGCTCTATATTCATCCAATAGCATTTTTGCATATTCATCTGGCAATGCCTTCTAACCTGTGGCTTTCGTTTGCAAAAAGAATTCTACTTGAAAAATCAACAGTGTTTTGGGCGTTTCTAAAGCCTATTTATCCACAATGGAAGTTGATAAATGTTACCTTAGTTTTGTTACTTGTGAAACGGCTATTTTGTATTATAGACAACTGCTCTTTACAAAACTTGGCGGTGGTGGCCAAGTGGTTATATCATTAGCTTGTGACCCGTGAGTCCCGGGTTCGAGCTGCCCCACCACCACCCGTCTTCTCAGGCAGCCTTTGTATGGCCGCGCCCCCCTTCCTGAATGTTGACTGTAGATTTGTATATTCAATAAACAAAAGACGAAGTAAAAATACATTATTATTATTAACACTTTACCTGTATATGCCAAAAAATGTAACCAGAGCAGCAATGCATAAGCATCTGAAAAATCAAAGAGTGAGCTTATTGTTCACTTTATGATTGCATTTCGATGCGAATGCTCATTCAAATTACTGTGCAAAGTGGAACTCTGGGGTGCCTAATTTCTATCTGGACTTTATTCCACCTGGATTATTTGTAGAAAGAAAAACAAAAAGGCTGTGTTATACAGGTTCTTCGTAAGAATGAATTTGTTTGTTTCGTAAAAATGATGAAATCAATATTAACAGTTAAGAAAACAAATTATCCACGTCAGAAAAGCGTATCAAACAAATGTAGGGAAATCTGATGCAAATTATTGGAAAGCTACTTCACTCCCAGACTTGTGTTCACGAGACGTACTGAGTTCATTAAGTTGCCAGTAAATAATTGATTAATGGTAATCATTTCTTCGGAACCATGATTGAGGAGCTTAATCGTCTCCCTGTTTCTCGCGATTAACGCAAAACACTCCCGGAAAACGATGTAAGGCGACGGTAGTCGCATGGTTGAGGTAATCGAAAAGCAACTTGCGCGTTTTAGCTCCAATCCCGCCACCACCGCCTATATGACCACAGCCTTTCAGAAAACCGACTGTAAGGAGTTATACTCAATTACATAAAAAGGAATTAAGTACTGATTATATTATCCATCTACCAAGAGTAACGTGATCATTGACAGTCAATTCCTGGTGTGGAAATCCACCCTAGACAAGATTTATCCAATCCGAGTAAGAGAATGCTCTCGATGTAAGCTATTTTAGAACTTTGAGATTTTTCTTTGTTTCAACGACAACCAGAAGATGAAAAGGGTTCCCAAAGAATAAATGAGTGTCTGTGTAACATCATAGACATTAAAATAAAAACCTAACTACTATACCAGCATGTACTCAAAAGATGATCGCCGACCGTGTAGCTCACAAGAAAGGAATCCGGCTCCGAAATGTATGATTCACAGGTCCAGTTTTATTAGAGGTACAAATTTTTATTTACGGTGAAAGGTACTAATAAGGAGGAAGTAACAGTTCAGTAGCATTTTTAGCCTTCATACAACAATACACCAACGACAGTTTAAAAATTTATCTGTCGTTGATGGTGAAAGTAAGATTTTGTCGAATGCAAATATTCACGGCTTTTCATGGGAAATATCTAGCTAAAGAGTGTGTAGTTTTTGGAAAGAAAATTATACTCACTTCGGCTCATTAAATTTTCCTAGGCGATTGACACTACACATCATGAAAGACAAAAAAATTTGCATTGTAGATGAATCCCTACAAAAACGGAACAACTGCAGAATGAATTGTTTTGATGATTATGGTAAAACACCGTCACCGATAAATAATCTTTTATGAATTTCGATTAGCTCAATGCTTAACTGAATATACGTCACTTGGTTAGCCAAGGGATTATAGACCATATGTTCTATTAATAAAGTGGATTGAAAAACATCTGTCTCTCATGTTTCCAGTGATTGAACTTTGATCTTGGCAATCCTTCGGAAGTTAGGAACGAACATGGCTTTCTTCTTCAATATCAAACTGCAAATGCCGTGCGCCTAATCAGATTGTTTCTCTGTTAAGATAATAATAATACTAACGGGAGTAAAACACTTTCCGATATCAGTGATTGTTCATTTTGCACAAACCCCGAAAACCCGCATTATCAACGCTAAAAATACTTCTGGTAGTTTGTCGACTACAGTTAGCTTAAATAACTCACCATAGTGTTGTAAGCTTTTCCACTGCCTTTTGATCCAAAAAATTGATAAACTTTTAGAATTAACCTTCCCCCAGACCGATGTTTTGATGAGTTCAACCAAATGAACATGTAGAGTAATGCATTTAATCAGGAGATAGTCTTTTTCAATCAAGCAAAACGGTTAGCAGGCTTTGTCTTCAAAATAGCTTCTTACAGAAGTTGAATATGTACCCCCATTTTCAATTGAAAAACTGTAGTCATTATTTGTCGTTGAAGAATTAATTATGTTTTTACTCAAATGTAATCGAAAGAGTAGTATTTTCTCGCAACAGAGTGTCTAATCACTCTTGTCAGTTTTCAGTTGTGTATGAATTGCAAAAAGCGGTTGGTTGCAGTCAAATACAATAGTACGTTAGGTTTATTTTGATTTCACAAATACCAATGTTTTCTATACAATGTAGCGTTTTCATTCCGTACTTGTATCTACTTTTATAATGGACTAAAGAAATCGGTTGACTATTGAATAAATCGAGAATTCCATTACAGCAAACTCTACTTTCCTCTCGGTACAAACTATTTCGATTAAATATGTAATTCACCTTAAGTAACGCAGAAGTATTTGTTTAAATTTGATTCAGAAACATCAATCCATTTTTAGATTTTAGTTCTGAACGGTATATAATAGCTGCGAAGAAGTGGGGTCATTATTTTATCCCGTTACCATTCGCAAAACGTTGGCCAAATCGTTCCCACCACATGCATTTACGGCGTGATGTTCGACTGAGGTTAATTTGAAACCAGATTGTAATAGATTACCGTGCAGACGGATCGAGAGACTGACACGTAGAGTTTGGGAAGCATGAAATACAGAATAAGAGAGAGGGAGAAACAGAGTGAGTGAGTGTAAGCTAGACGTGAAGTTCAAACTGACGGTATTCTTTCGGGGGTAGAAAAACCAGTGCTCGTTTCGTTCGGAAAAACCAAATATAGTGACAGGCCGGTGAATAGTCGCATACGAAGATGGATAGACAGCCAACCTCACAGACAGCTAAAGAGCCATGCTCACTAGTTTTTCCTAAATGTGTGTTTGCGTATGGGTGTGCTGAGGGAGCATGCTCAACCACTGACGGTCAGAGTAGGGAATAGAGAAAAGTCATACAAGATTGGTTAGATTTCATACGGTCGATGCGCCACGAACTAAATGAATCTGATCAATAATCGCGTGCAAATGCGCCCTGAATGATGGTGTGTATGCCTGTAAAAGTGCGCACAAACGAGCGGGAAAAGCAGGCGAAGCAGAATGAAACGAATTATTTTCTTTCTCAGCAGAACCATACTGCATTTGCAGCTCGACATTCAACACGGAAATGTTACGTGACCTGAAAGTTCTTAAAATGAAAACACACCAGGTACTCAATTAAGCACCTCATCGCCAATAACAACTGACATTTGTCAACCAATAGTATAGTTACGGTGATGTAAATCACATTAACTGCGCATATCATTAGGGAGGATATTACATTTTGAATATCCGCTAGGATTTCGTATCTTTCACACATTCTCGTAATCTTTCAAAAAATTGATTTTAAAATAGGAGAAAAAGCATCAGACGTTGGGTTTATATATTAATTTAAAATTCATCATTGAATGCAGATCACACTACTTGTTAGGAAACATTCTAGTATTTGGTTTTTTTAGGTTTGCCATTTTGTAGCTTACTAATCAACATTATTGAAGTCACCTACTATTAATGCAATCGTTTGATTGTCTTTCAAGATCATTCTGAGTAGGAATACTTTTTCAAAATGTAATCAAAATCTAGTCAGACAGTAAATTTGCTTACCGCAATATTCAAAGCTATTAGTTCAACGAGACTCCCGCCGACGTTCCACTCTTCCCCCATTTTGTCTCTGTCTGCAGATAGCATTTTATTGGTCACAGAACGTAGATGGAATAATATAAAATCATATAGTAAATACTGATTGTGCAATTACAGATTCAATAAAACAGAAAAACTTAGGAACTTTTCAGCTGTAATCTAGATTCGTTTTTGGACAAAATTATTTTAATCCTGTGACTAGTTCACATTTAGCAAGTCAATCGGGAAAAACCGTAGTGCAAATGTGGAAACCCAGTATACGCAGATTTTCAAGTTGCATGAAAAAAACTTTTCGTCCATTCACCTTCGACCCATGTTATTTTGCGAAGGACGATGGATACTTGAATTGGCAGACGCTGTACGTTGCAGTAGTGCAAACATTGGTGATCAGCAGGCTGCTAAAACTTTGGGTACACATCACGTACAAAAAATGCACAAATAAGTAGGAGCTATTTAAACGACGATTCCCAGGTTCAACTATGTTTGTGATACATCAAGCATAGTGAGCTGCAATACATTTTTTCATCAATTGAGAACCAAAGAAAACATCGTTTAAATACTAAACGCACGGCTGCTACTAAATGAATTAATAAAATAAGTCATAGCAATGTATTACAATTATTCAAAAGTACTTTCATGGCACAAATTACAAACAAAATCGGCTATGATGAAAACCAAACATAGAACTAGTATTTGATAATTACAGATTAAAAATATATTTTCAGGCACAAGATTCGAAAAAAGACGTAGAAAAATACACCTTATTCGGAAACATCATGTCTGTTTCCATTAAATTCCTGAGATATTGGTTGCTGTTTACACAAGAGTTCTAATGTTTCCTAATATTTCTGTGCTAACAGGAATTTGAAAAATGTACAACTAGTTGGTCAGAGATCGTTTTATATAGATTATTTTGTTGAGAGGATTTCTTTGCCATGACCAGCTAAATCTTTATAAGCAACTTCATACCACCGCAAAAGTCAGCTCTCTGATCTGTTTTTTAATCCCAACTGTTTAATTTGCCGTCTGAGTTCATTCGGTAGTTTGATTGATTTAAACAATCTTGAGTGATCTTCTTACTCATTTTGCAAATTTCATCTATTGGAAAACTCTTCATTCCGAAGCTGGGGAATAGAGAAAAATGCATTTTCAGTTCCGGCATATTATTCGATTTTTTACTGACTACATTTAATGAGTTTCAGCATTTCCTTAATCTTTGGCTGAAACATTTGTCAAATCGACCATTGCCTGCCTTTGGTTCCCTAACCGTCTGATAAAACAGACTACCTGTCGATATCTAATAACGCCCGCTGAAACACGCTTGATACAGCAGCACTCAGAAGGAAAATATTCCAGATTCTTGTTTTGTGCAAAGGTACAGAAAATGAATTGAGGAGTAATGAATAATGTTTACCAATCGTTTTCGAATTTAACTCTTCTAATATGGACACATTTTGTCTGAGATAGAATTGAAGAGCACCCGACGGGATCAGGTTGAATAGTCTATGCCAGGACAGATTTAGCTGATGCAGCTGGTACAACACGACAGAAAACAACTATCTGTATCAATAATCCCTCTTTCAAACACAAAAGCCGTGCGACATATACTGCTCGAGATCTATTATTAACAACTAATTATCCGAATCCGATAAAAAGATTTTGGGTCATTTGTACCAACACCAATCCTCGGCTTATTAACTTCCTGTAACCGGTGGCAACTGGAAGAGGAGAACCTGGCCCGTGTATGCAAAAAGAACCGTCAGTCACACCAGCATAGCTTCGACCTAGTTAAAAATTGTGATCAGTCAACCCTGTCGTATTCGTGTGAAACGGGAAAAATAACTGTTGTTTTATGTCGTTTCAATGCAAGGAAAAATGCGTTGACATAAATGGTCCAACCTAGCCCTGCTTCTTCCATTTTTATTAAATGCTGTGAGGAAAACTATAGTTTTGACCATTGTCTAACCATACAGTTTTATCGTTGGTTAGGAATTCTATGGCGATCATCTACGTAAATAATCCAGTGGTTCAATCGACTTCCGGCGAAAGCTTTCAGAAGCACATGTAAAACGATATTCAAACTGATCCTCCATCACTCTTCCTTACATTCCATGAAGTTAAAGTGCCCAAGAATAAAATGTTTGATGAAGAACTTTCGTGACATTTAGGTAATTGTTCCTTCTATCCGTTACGACCAGTTTCCTCAAAGGGGACAAAACATCAGTGACTTTGCGGATAACGTAATCAGCTGCTCTTGTCACGCATGTATTGCAATGTTTCAACTGCGGTTTGAACAGTTGCACGGTTATAGATCTGCCGGACAGAGTTTTCGTTAATTCTAGCTGACGTTTTGGAGCGAAATCAATTAGTTTACCTTGGTTTGTGTTCCTCATATAAAGGGCATTTGTTTGCCTTTAAAAGTCGGGAATCGGAACACTAAAACCTTATTTTTCTCAAATCAACGATGTAAATGAGAAACATTGACTATAGAACAGGAAACTATCCGATAAATTTTGCCAATTTGCTGCCTAAAACCTTAGCTTTGTTGCCGATTGCGTCTTCAGCTGTTTTTTTACACACAAGGTGACATTTGATTGATCTGAATAATCAAAACAAGTTCAATGCTTATGGTCTTATGAAGAACTAAAGTTATCCTTAGGCGTAAATGTTTATGTAAAATTGGATGCAAAATTTTATCGCAAAAATAAAACAGTAAACCAGCTAGCTTTTGATAAGTTCGCTTTGAGGGATAAAAGGATTAAGCTACATATAAAGATAAGGGCCCATGCGTAAGTCTAGATAATCTTGCATTGCGACCGCTTATTATACTATTTGTGAAAATCCCGAAGAAATTTCAGTGGCGATGACGTAATTAAAATGTTTTGATTTTCTATAAATAGTGCACTACCAGCTGACCTGTGAATCTATGAAGATGAACTTTCTTCAGCAAAGACGGTAATCACACAATCTGTCCTCAATTTTACGTCAAAGAATGCCGATAATTTTTTTTAATTGTTGGGTGATGTTTTTATAGTGTTGCGAACACCGGTGGAAAAGAAACGCGTAATATCGTATCCGGTATGAGTGGTTGTGTCACTGGGAGATAGATCTCATACTTTCATTTATCTTCATCTGATAGATACCATCGTATCATCCAGAATGTTTGCCTGTAGTCTACTCATACTCCATTCTCACCGCAGGGTGTGGGCACTACTGCGCTTTTATTTATGAATTGCTCATTTCCGTGAGTGGGTTGAATTCTTCGCAGCATAGATCTTGTCTCTGAATCCGACCCAATTCAATCCATCGTTCGTGGCAAGTTATTCCGTGGGCGAGATTGAGTGAATTAGGATTGCTCTCCAGGTTTGTAATACATAAAACAGCAAACCTAACTGTATACTTAGACACGGTATTTGAAACACAGAAAGGGAGAGTAAAATACTGTTTTCCAGAATCCATCCAATCAGTCTATTATTCGCGTAGTTTGGACAGTGAAAAAGTTGTTCCTGAAGTTTTACTTTAATTTGCATCATCAATTGCAGCCATTATTAAATAAAAAGTTTAAACGCACTTCACAGCCTCTAATAGTAAACTTCGTGTGCCGTACACCGTTGCAAGCGATGCAGTTGAGTTGCTGTTGGGTTAAGGTTAGCCTAGCATTTAGAGAAAACATACTGATGGACAAACGTAATAAGTAAATCCATTGTCACAGCAAGCCATCAGCCCACTTGTAGGTAATTCGAACAAGCCACTGTTGTGTCTGAGCGGTCAACTTAGAAATAAGAAAACGTATACTCACATTGAAATTTGGTTGACTGTTGGCCCTATGAACTGGAACATCAAAGTATACCTACATTTCGCGTTGATTTTGCAATTGGATGGTTTAATTTTGGTCTACGGGCAACTGCAACAAGAGACCAAAACAATGAGGTTAAACGCTCAAACATACAGTTGACATGAAAAAGCAGACTGGTCAGGTGATACCTGAGCATATTTCGATCCTTTAACAATTAAGAGCCAGTTCTTGCATTGAGCGCTATTTCGAAATGCTAATTCGCCCAGTATGTTACGTTACTTTCATCCATTTGTCTGGTAAATTGAAAAGCATGTGGCGGTCTAGTGAAACAGTGAGGGTGAATTTTAATGATGGTATTGCTCGCACTTGAAAGTAGTTTTCATGCATCAAGGTGCGATTATTGGATTCCTATGGAACTCACGACTAGATTAGTTTTGTCACTACAGAAAATGTGCATCTACTGTCTAACCATTCCAACACTTAGATTTCAGGCTAGTGATGACATTCCAAATAAGACGTTTTGTTTTATGTACACCAATATTTTGATACCCTTACTTTTGTCCGTATCTGCTTACCACGAGGCTTCAGCTACCATAGATAACAAATAATATTTTGTTTTTTTGCCCCGGCAAATTTGAACGACATATAAGAATACCGTATGATCACAAGTTATTTGTACTCCTTCTGTTAAACAACATCGGCGCTACGAATACCGGATAGGTTTAAAACTAAACCAAATGGAAACGGTATATTAACAACCAAATGTGAAACATTCACGTAGTCTGGCCCGACAGATAAGCCCAATAAGAGAAGTGCCAACAGGGTATGACACTAAACTTCTCCATTTCAAATTGTTCAGGGTTATTTCCTCCGAATGTTTTTTCTCTCTTTCTATTCCAAGGGTATATCATCAAAATCCACGGTATACATCTTTCTGCCAACAAGCATAATCCTGCGATCAGAATGTGATGACCAAGAGACTGTCATCAACTCTATATATTAGATTCCCTTTCGCCAGAATCCTTCCTGAAAAGTGTGGTTTTTCAACGAAAAAAGATGTTGGACAGCACAATTGACCTCCACGTTTCAAATTCTAATCACCTATGGTTCATTGTTCCAGCTTTTTATCTCTAGACGCCTTTGAGAAAAGCAAATCGCACAAGGCATTTTCCATTTTTGGACAATTGAACCACCAAAGAAAAGTTATCCACATCCGGGTTACAGTCGATCAATCGATCAAACTGTAGTATTGACTATTTGGCGACCCAGACAATGGCGCTAGTTGACTGGTTACCATGGGGATAGGCTGTTTTCGAATCTTATGCTTCAATTGTTACCTCGGTAATCAACCTAACACAGCTTACTTCCCAAGAGGCGTGGTCGCAAACTCGTGACAACTGTTTTGGTGAAGGTTAAACAAACTTGATATCATCTTCCGCAAGAAGAGATGACCTCTTTGTGTTGAGTGCATTACAGCGACAGGTAAATTTTAAACAGCAGATGCTAAACAGATGCCAGTCATTTCAAATACAACTGTTTATCAAAAAACATCAGAAGTTTTAATAGCACCTAAAAATGAAGCTGAAATGAATACCTTCACAGATAGAAGGTTCGTATAAGCTCAAAAACGTGTATGACCAAGAGTTGGCTTTGTCAATATTGCGGAAATAATTTATGATCGACACGATTCGGTACAATTCATTAGTGGATTGGTTTCATCCTGTATCTTGGTGTGCATGATACAGCAATAAACGATGTGAGCAAATGAATGGAAAAGTAAGTAAACTACAATAGAGAACTTTCCAGTAGTTCATAAACTCTAAATCCACCTTGAACGGATTTATTTATTGCTAGCCTTAAACACTGAGTTCACAATATCACCTAAGCTATCCTGCAATATCACAACCATAAGGCTCACCAATTGAAAACCGAATGCAGGTTTCTTTCCGAATAAGCTCCTTATAATTGATCTTAATATCCCACTCCTAAGTGAACATGATTACAAACACAGCTTAAACTTTTCATACGTTTTTTCATATACCTTAATTCATATCAGTTGACCCCGTCTGTGCAAACACCAACAAGCAGATTTTGTTTGCGGTTTCTCAATGTTGTTTCCATTTGGTATATAAAAGTGGGACGTTATTCAAAATGATTGGTAATCATTTTAGGAATATTCAAAAGCAAGAACGAATACCGAGACTAACTGTACAAATTCGATATTGCCATTTTGCCATTGGTTTTTCAGTTTGCGGTGTAAATATTGGAATGTTATATGAGCTCATGCGGGCGAACCATCAGTCGATTTTAGTAGGATTGAAAACTTCTAGCAAAAAGTTGTTTGTTTATCCAACCGTAAACGAACTTGTATACCTGTCTTGTGATTCCGCGTAAAGGTCACATTTGGTTACTCATTATTTGGGAGCGCTGTTAAGTTCGTTGAATAGGGTGGTGATCAAGCGAGGAAATTTGCGCATGTTTCCGTCTATACTCAAGTCAAAAATAAACGAACGTTAAAGAAAAATTTGGTTTTCTCGCTTTGCTGGAAAATTATATTGTGAAATCCAGAGAAATCAATCTAACCGGTGAAATATCCAAAACGATAAGCATTGGAAGACAGTAATGGAGGAAATTGTGAGAAATAAGGTAAAATATAACCATACGCTTTAAGTTTACAGTTTCAACCCCAAATAGTTCCTCGAAATCATGTGACTAAACGATAAATTTTGGCCTGACAACCCTTACTGTTACATTTCACAATCAGTGTTCAAGTGTCTATTCGAAGGGTTACCACGAAAGATCTTTCTGAAGCTCCCTGCTAAACAACTGTCAACAATTTCGGTTTTCGCCCATCAACGCTTCTTTCAACCGTTGGATCATTCATTTTTGTAGTATTATGGTAAATATATTTGGCGAGAATCAGAAACAAATCACCCCAAAAGAAGGCATTGATAAGAATGATTGATTGAATGCAGTGAACAATTTTCTCATATATGCACTAATGAAGGTAATGGGTCGAGTACATTTCTTGTCTCCCCCACTTAAATACATTATCATTCGGTTTGTCACGGAACAATAGTCAGATTGGTTTGACAATAGCGAACAGAAAATCCGAATTTGGAGCAAACCAACATTTACAAAGCAGTTCATCTGAGTGGATAGAGTTTGACACAAACTTGGTGGCCCATTTGGCTTTACCAGACCCGATGCTCTTCATAGCGTTTACCAAAGTGGATAAACAGATTATAATGTACCGTGTGATAAAAATAACCGATTTTTCAATCTGGTCGAATGCTATCTTTTCTGCTTTCCAGGCGAAAAATGAAATGCAACATGCAAATGGACACACTGTCAACGTTATGTGAAATGCGTATGTGACCGAAATTCTTCTTTAAGTTGCTCCAGTATTTATTTACAACACATTGGTATGTGTCGCACAGCGGGAATGAACTAAAAACGCTGCTCAAGTAAACCCACAAACTGAATCATAAATGTGGTTTAAATTTAGTCTCCATTTGGCAACACAAACCTATTGTGTTTTCGGACATTTTATTAATGCATGAAATCTTTCCTAACCGCTTAAATAGTGTGAAAATCCAAAAGCCTGTAGTTTATCCTTGCTTTTTCAATCAAACACAGTTGTTAGTCCTCCTTATGTCCAAAATAAAGAAAACTCCACTCGCTGAACAAATTTATTAGTGCTAGAAGTTGAAATTAATCATCCGTCAACCTTTTCTAGGGAATGCTCTATGTTTCCTCCTGAACGCGTGCACTGAAGTGTACCAACGACGCATCTAGATTGTCGCGTGTTCACAGACTCGTCCTTCATCCGAACCAGACCCAAAGATGAGCTGCCTCCACTGACCACTCCTATGGTTATCATGGTTATCAAGTGCATTTCTAAAGCAACGTATGACGATTTAACTGGTCCAAGGATTAAAGGAACCTTGTTCACGGGGACACAGGGAACATATAAAACGCCACCTTTGATCTTCTAAAGGCTGCCGGCCATGAGCTTGGACTATAATCCACGTTGTCGTTCAGCTATCGTGTACCCTCATAACTCTGCAAAAATGGTGTATTCACACACTTATACAGTAGGTATTCGACTTTTCGCATTCGAGCTATGCGTACAAAAGCGATTAGTGCAAGGTATCCCAAAGTGATATTCCACACCACCAACACCATCAAGACTCCAATCAAAATCCATTTCACCCAAGTACAGACGCATAGTCTTCTGATGTATGGCTCGACAACTTCCCTATCCCAAATGACTTGTCGATCGGGCGTGAACACATGACCATCCTAACAACAAACCCGTAATCCGTGACTGAGTGAAAAAAATCTTCACCTTCGGACTAAAATCGTTTTGAGATCAACCACCTGAAAATTGCGTTTGAAATCGCGTCTCCCGTCCATTTGGCAATGGGTTTTGTCTTACTGGTGGCCAATGAGTAATTCAGCATGAGATTAAAGCTAATCTACTGAGCTAGTTTTCTAATAAACTTTGTTTTACCTGTCAAAAGAGGTAAATGTTCATCCCACCTGATGAGTTGGGACGGAAGTAAATACTGGGTGCCTCGTTATTGGTCTCCTGTGCACATCAAGCTAGATATTGCAAAATGTTTTTCACTGATAATGAAGGTTTTCGGTAATTACTTCTCTTTAAATGCATTCACGGAAATCATATTTTTCGCATATGAAGGTTGGTATACCTTTTCGCTAGGAGTTGGTAGTGAAAAACGGTTCAATCAAATTAAATATTATATTTTATATTCAAGCAGCTTCTGGAGGGGTCGAGTTCAATGGTAAATTCGTTCCAATGCCGCGCAGCAGCTGGGATTTTAATTTAATCGAAAACCTTTTACTATCAGAACAAGGGATAAGTCAGCTGTCTTGAAGATGGTAGTTAATGGTTAGGGTGCGGGGTGTATTAGAGGAAACTGGCGAATTCTGGTTGACAGTCCACTTGCTGGACTCCACATTAAAGTGACTGTCTCCAGTGCTCAAAAATGAAGAAGGGAAAATGGAACATGGACGAGATGAAAAACAATACCCGCATGAAGTCCATGAGTCATTTTATTAAATAATTTCTAGTTTCGTTTTCTACTGTGACTGTTATTTTACAACTGATGCACAAGAGACCATCGTCAAACCGTGAAATCGTAAATTTTAATGGCATGTGGCTAATAGAAGCAAGGACATAAGTAGATATTATACCAGATATGTTGCGTCTGATGCGGGGCAATATCATATTAAAACCCTTAACTGAGCCTGGAACACAAAGCATTGAGAGGAACAAATGTGATGAAAATAAGGATATTGCACGAGTTTGGTCAATACCTGTAAATCGTTCAATACCAAATTTTCAATCAAATTAGAGGTACTCCCCGGGTAGGATTTTGAAATTGAAAATCAAAGTCGGAAGGAAGACAGCAGAACTTACTTGATTATCAGGGAGAAGAACTATTAATTTGTTGACATTAGGTAAAATATATCAAGTGCAACGAGTTTAGCCAACATAGCAAAATTCAGTGATTTCGCAGAGAACTACAACCGGTGCGTTTGTGCCGGATTCAACTAAGAGTGTTTTTCACTTACACGTACAATAAACTGTGTCCATTGCATTGTGAAATGTGAGATCGCATTGACAATTGCTTTATGTAAAAGTAGAAAACAACTAGTGTTCCCAATCTAGATGGAACTCTGGCTCTCTCGCTCATTAATAATGGTTTGGTCACACTAGCCATTCGTTTTTCACGATCTGCATCTCGATAACTGTTCCATAGAATAGTGGAAACGAGTGCACTGGCAGAGTTTCGCATTACCCTCTTTGAAATGTCAAGAAATTCCGACAAGATACTCTAAGATATGCCTACCATAACGAGAACAACAGGAAGGAATGGCAAATCCAGACAAAATTTAGGACTTAAACGTTAAATTGGCGATTTTCTGGCGGTTTTCTCTGCCTAATTCGTCCTATACAGTCGAGGTTTGTGGTGTCTTAAACGTCAACATGGTCGATAATAGAATAACAAAATTCAAAATTTTAGAAATACTTTTATTTGAAGTGTGCACCGAACCAGATATGGCTTGGATTATTTATCAGGTATGAGTAAGAGAAAACGTTGGGTCGTCCCTGCAGTCCATTTAGTCTTCAACACGCAACAAGGTTTGACAAGTATTTCCATTCATAACAAGAGCAAAACGGCACTCTGTCTCGTGTAAACAAGCCCGCTTCGCCATTGGACCGAAGAAAACAACTGCAATAACAAGGACGCGCATACATTTGATATTTATTTCTATTGAACTCACGTGACACACTGCAGACAGAGATATAACGAAAAGTATCAGTCCCGCAGCATAAAATAGTTTGTGTTCTCCTGACTCGTTTCAACTGGTCAAAACAAACCGGAACCTATAGGGAAAATGGGGGAAAGCAAGCGGCGATGGTATGGAGGTAGCCGAAGAGAATTTTCCACCAGCGCCATACCAAATTGTTTTATTGATCTATTCGCACTGCTAGTAAATCGATTTGTTTGGCGGACTTAGTTGGTTTCTGCAAAAGGCGAAATATTTTCACCCACATTTTACAGATTGTTCAACATTTGTCATGCCAAACAATTATTCCTCTACTACGAAATTTAAACAACTACACAACGCTGAATCGGAAGTTTCAAAATTAATCAATGGTTTACGGTTGTTCAAAGATATGAATTAATTCACAAGAGAAGTGGTAAAAATTGACCCAATCTTCATGAGAGCTAAAATAGTCAACAATAATACAACATGTTATACAAGCCTTAAACTGAAAATCCAAGGTGAAAATATCTAAACTGAAAATCTAAACTGAAAATATCTTTGAGCAATTGGAATGTACCGACATTTTTAAGTTAGAAACAAATCGATGAACTGTGGTTTTATCGTACGAAAAAGGACTTTCTTGGTCCTGACTTGACATTGTTAGGTTTCTTATCAGCTACCCCATTTAAAACATTTTCATCGAAATACAAACACATCATGTTAGTCTATTTCAAACGAACAACATAAATTCAGGTCCAAAAACACCACAGAAAATATAACCGCATAAGTACTTGCCATTCACAAATATAATATTAGTATGTGAAAAGGCAGAACATATCTGATTAGCGTGGAAAGCAATCAGCTTGTCATACGTTTTTTCCTTGCATATTGTAAGTATTAATACTTTTCTTCATGCCCAAGATAATGCAAAATCACATGACTTTGTCATTATGGTATGCGAGAAGTAATCAAACCCCAAGCACTTCCCTCTAGCGGTTTTCCCTTAGGGGCCTAAAGCTCCCCTTGAGTATCCAGTACTTAAGGTAAATTTGTAAATCATTCTTTACCATCCTTTCTCAGTATTAACTTTTAATTTATTTTCAATGTAGTGAATACTCTTTCAACTCTTTTTCCAGTCCTATCTAACGACTCCATTCAACATGAGAAAAACAAACAGACAATCATTTCGTTTGCTCCGCCTTAAAACCGGTTCTATTAAGTGCCATAGGAAAACTCATTTCTCTAGGTTTATTAAACCCAGCCAGTAACCCGTTTCTTTAGTTTGATTTCACTGAAAAAAATGTTTGGATAGTCTGAAAATTACTCAAGCTTATTACTACTGGGTATCGATGTGAGTAATCCATCGCGGGCGTTGTATTCCGAGGGCTTTATCTGAACGCCTTGGGCGTGAACTGTTCCATGAATTCCTTAGATATAAATATATATATTTAACTTAGTAGAAGCATGCCCATAACTTTTCACTGTACAGATCGTGGTTGCGCAGCATCTAATAAATCAATCCAAGTTATTGATTTCGAGGGTTCTGTTCAGCGTAGTAACGTAGTTGGTATTTAAGGCTCTGGAGTGAAATTTTGAAGTTATGCAGCAAGTTATGGTGTGCCATGAATTAAACTGGACAGTCTCATTAAGTAAGCAAAGCTGAAACGTTATTGGTGACCGAAAGCTCAGTTCGCATGAACAAGGAAATACCTGCGCTATTGCTTTAATGCGCGCGCTTATGCATATCTGTATAATATCCCCCCCCCGTAAGATATATATATATCCTCAGTCTGAACACTTTCCAGTTCCATTGATTGGAATAAACCATGTCTTTACAGTACGAGAGCAAACATAACAGCCCGCTCTAACGATTCACATCATATACTTCTCGCTTTTATCTCACCAACTAAAAAGGGGGTGCACTGCACAAATGCTTCAACCTTTGGGCAACAAACACGCTGTAAAGCGTCACTTTCATCACAGACTTTTTCGTCGATGAAATGTTTAGCACGATAGGTAGCGCACTGTACCAGTCACCCGGAGATCCTCATAAATATTTAAATATTGCCCGACCCAAAGGCCAATGGTTTCTTTGAAGGCCTTACATGAGTCGTCATTTTGAGTAAGAGGGATAAGTTTGCCGACTTCTAAAAACCAAATCATCATGGATTTGCACAGTAAGCAAGCTAGCCTTTACGGTCCGAGTAAATTCTCCAATATCCACGGTCATATATTCTCCTTTCCGAGGTCTAATCATCTTACTTAAGATACATTAGCTGGTTTGTATTTCCTCGTTGTAAACTCTATCCGACACCTTTTATGAAAAGTTGGCCCATGCGTGTTTGTCCACAAATTAGCATCAGTCAACCTTCTAAAACTGATCTTATTGTTTCCATTGGCGAATTCATTCTATTGTGACTGAAATATATTATCTCTTTTGCAAACGACTTTACATTCTTCATTTTTCTTCCGAAACAGTTCTGATTGTTTTGTGTTTGATCTTCCATCATCGCGCATTGAACATATCGTTTTTGCCAACAGACTCCAACGCCCAGGGCACTATCCTAAGTGATTTCAAAATACACAGCAGAGACTGATTAGCACACTTCGCAACAATCATAATCAAAGATCTCAAGCAGCAAGCACTTATGACCGCAACCAGGATGTCACAGCCATTCACTATCCTATCCTGTATCCTCTTATGCACAGAGGAGCTCACATTCAGCGTTGACCCTTTATTAAATTCCGGTCCTTCGCTCTACTGAGCTAATCTCCCCGGCTCGGCTCATCACTTTATTTCCTTTTATTTGCACGCTCCACCGGCAGCCCCAATATTTCCTACCCAGCACATTCTTACATTATAAGTGTGTGAATTATAATGGCTTCCACAACTTCCTGATACAATACTTATGTTCCGTATGTGATTTGCCTTTCGATCCATCCACTCCGACCGTGAATGTTAGGGAGACTATTCTCAGTATTGTGATGATACCATTGAATATGGTCGAGAAAATTTGTTTCTTATCAACATGACTTTTTCCGTCATATATTACCTTCGAACTTAGGCGGACACTTACTTTTCCTTCTCACTGTCTCAAATTGCTGTGAAAAATTGACGAATTATTTCAAATTTCGGGGTGATAGGTGCTGTCCTTAAGTTAAGACTCACCTGCAGCGAAATCGATACTTCTCTGACTAACTGGAGTAGTTACGTGGGCTGAAAGAGAAGGCTTATTTCCCAAAAGATAAAGTGACTGTCATAATGACAAGGGTTTATACCAGGAGATAGCCTATCTAAATCAATCGTATGTTGATAACGTGCTAGGGAAAACGTCCTCCTGTCTAACAGGCTGAATTTACTCTGCGGTCATTCAACTCAACTTAATTTGTCACCAATGAGTTGAAAAGAGCTTTGGCTGCAGTGAGTAACACTATTGAAGCACTACTGAGACCCAGTACAACAAAGCCTGATCTCTGTCAGCCTGCGGCTCTCACAGAAGAGGCAGTTCGAATGGAGATGAATGCTACCAACAGTAAAAATATCCAGCGGTACCGACGGGTTGGTACTAGAAGTCCAAAACCCTTTTGCAAACCAACAGGCACAGATGATTTCATTCATTTTTAAGAAGAGTTTATCGAAAGTTTAATTAGTTGATCTATGGTGTGATGTTCACATGACTCCAGTTTCTAAGAAACAAAGGGAAAATCCGGCTAATTGCTCCATCTGCAGTAGTACTCACAACTTTTGAGCGAATTATTATTAAGGTCTTTCCTCTTCTGTTGATCTTTGTAAATCTAATCAGTTCAGATACTGTAAGCGTCACCCTATTGTACATGCAGGCGCTTGTGGTAAACATTCCATTTTTGTCCTTGACTGACCAAAGAAAAAAGACGTTTCATGTTTGCTCTGTGTACTGCATACACGCTTTCAAACCGGTTGTTCGAAACATCCAGTTGATGTTATCACGGCAGTACAATCTCCCTCTACATCTGTTTATTTAGATGCAGTATTATTTCATTAACCGACACCAATTCGCATGTCTTATTGGTATTAGGTCTTCACTGTCAATGTAAACCCAATTGTATTGCGCGGCGCGATTTTTTTCCAGAGTTTCTCTTTTTAAATTTAAACCTTTTATCATTCTATCTTTTTACATTTATGTATACCGATGATGAAGTAGCTGGTGATGCATCCAAAAAAAGACAGTTCCTTCCATCACGCCCGTGGAACAGACAAAAGTTACTTTTCTGAATGGTCCGACGGCGTTATTCTTTCCCTAAACCCAACCGAAAGCACTGAAGTTTTATTTTTATCTAAACGTAGGTCGTGTACACATTCCGCATTACCTGTTTTAAACATTTTGGTTAACAAGCCAAACGCTGAAATGTCACAGCATTTCAAGTACCTTGAATGTCCCTTCATGTACAAAAAACATTTATAAAAGTCACAAAGTTGACGCTTCACATCTCACGTCTTCGACATCTGATGGTGCTGTAGTATGCTGCCTGCTGTCCAAGGAATTCATATTGATTAGAAGCTCTTTGAATAGCATATACAGATAGGAAGCTTTCCCTCATGCGGAGCTGGTAGTCTCAATTGTCAACCAATGCCTTAAAACATGTGACCGTCTGGATCACTTAATCCTGTCTGATGCATCATACCCTCCGTACACGAATGTCTTCCATCCCCTTTACCATTTACGTCACCCGCAATAACTTGATACCATGTACTCGCTCCACAGCTATTCACAACTATGTTACACCTTATCTTTCTAGTTGATTGCTTTCCAGTTAACGGCTATAAAATGAACTCAGACATAGTCTCATGTAAGTCATGCTGCATTTTTTGCTTCCACTACGCGTTTCCACTCTTAATCATCATTGCTTTCTCAGTGAATTTAAAATCCCTAAGAACGTGCAGTAAAGAAAATGTGATAACGTATTTGTTTTCACTGAATCTTCCGTACACAGTGATACTGCGTTCTTGACTTCACTTGGCTTGACTCCGATGCATGCATATTTTTAAGTTTCCCGATTTCTTAGTTATAGGAACGACGCTTCTCTGGATAGTTTGTGAATGCTTGTTATCACGCATTCGGTGCAATAAAAGAAAGCTATCCACAGTCGGCGGTTGTCTCTAAATCCCTGTTCTCACCATTGCTATATGCAAGCCGAGAAGGAATTCCTGGCAATGTCCCAGACATCCAACAACAAATATGTTCTTCATCAGGCTAATGAACTCATCAACTGTCCTTCAGGTGTCTTCCCGTTGGGTTCCTTGCCAGAGCTCTTAGCATCCCATATTTTATTTTGTTTCAATCGCTTTCACACGGAGTGTTTCCTGACTGTCGGAAAACGTTTCGCACTTTTCTCTTCCCCAAGCAATGTGCACCCCGTAATTCTAAGAATTATTGTTCCTATCCTCGTTGCCTCCGCAGCTAGGGTAAAGTGATTTGTGATTGCAAAAACTTTGCTATTACCTGTATCAGCCGAACTTCTCTCAAAATGGCTTGTGCTGCTACAGTCCCCACTGCTACCTGCTGGTATGTATTTCAAACGACGCTATTGACAACCGTGATGACTCTCATCAGGTCATTATTGAGATCGCATTTCCCCGACTCTCCGCGTGTTTCTTGAGTGTCATGCAAAACTTGCTCCCCTGACAACCACTGACTAGCAAGAAATATCGTAGCGGAATGCTTCGTTTTGGCGTCCATTTTACTATTTATGCATTTCGTTTCATCGACTTCACCCTCTGGGGAGAGCGGGGGTAAAACCGGACCATTCAGTTTTTAAATCAAATGTTAGGTATCACATGCCAATAAATGTGGGAAACACGCTTGGGAATGAGGGCATAGTGTATATTCCAACTCGGGATTATATGCATGAACGCGGTGAATCGTATTTTGTAATTTATCCTCTGTCATTGAGTAATCAGATAATTTTAGATTCACAATAAT